>JAGDQP010068483.1:0-11015 GCA_022664845.1 Lepisma saccharinum
TTTTTTTTTATTTCCGAGTTGCTATAGCGCGCAAAAGTTGCGATTGGCGAATACCTAAAAATAATAAAAAATACGTTCAAATCGGACAATATCTAAAAAATCTAAAAAAATAATGAAAAACTTGATTTATTACGTTCTTTTTTAGAAAAAAATACTCTCGTATTTTTATGCTATAGCGCTTGAAAGTTCCAACTGGCACTATTTAATACTTGATACTATACTTGATTCCTGCTTTTAGAGAGTATCTTCCGATAGCGCAAAGCCCATGGAATTTTTTAAAAAATGCATGTTATTTCGGTTTTTTTTTTAATTACAAAAATGATAAACTACGATACATTTTAATGCCTTATAGTGTTTATGTTTAAATATGCGTTATAAACGGGTAGTATATTCTATAAATGAAGTGTAAGATTATGAAATGTGTACTACAAAATTAACACACGCATGTGCAGCTCTTTGCTTGTTTTTACATATAAAAACAACCCAGAACTCACCACAAGGAGGTTACTACACTTCAAGTTACACACTAACCACCCAACCCAACCAGCCATTAAGAGTTTACCATTTACATATTTACACACTTCTTTTTTTTAATTGAAATCTTTATAAGTTTGTGGTCGATATGTACATGACTGGTCCATTATGTTGAAAGACTTACAACGTTGAAGCGACTTTATAGTCGGATATTTTGTGAACTCAGGCACAAAAGATCTGGATTTCAATGTTGCTCTGATGCAGCCATCTCTTGATTTTGATCCGCATACTTCGAGCGAAGCTTCTGTCACTAACTTCACGCATCGCTCCATGGCTTGCGCATGGAAGGGGAAGTTTTTTATATCCCAGTCTGATATATCACCTGATTTACTGACAGAGGTGAACTCGTCGTTAGTAACTTTCCGAAGAAGAGGCGGAGAAGATAACTTGACTTTACTCCAATCAATTATGTCTATGTAATCTGAGGCTTCGAAGTTAAAAGTGGGAGTAACAAGGTTCTGATGTTTTTACCTTTCAAAACAGACTGCCTGGCTTTTAACACTCTTCTCAGCCGTAGCTCTCTTATGTACCTCCTCTCATAAAAATAATGACCATTAAAAGATTTTCAGGGTGGAGAAAGAACGAGTTCCTTTCAGTGACAGGGAAACAACTTGCTTCAAACTGTCAGGCAAGTATCGAGATGTTTCAATTGCCCTGTATACAAGAACGGGACCACTTATGCAGTTGTTACTGTCCTTAATTTCAAACCAGACTGGCATGTAAGATTTCAAAATGGAGGTCACGGTGTATTTTAATACATCTGAAGGATTTGCTACACTCATGTACAGTCTGCGGACTCTATTTTCACAACTGAGCCATCTCGATTGTGAGAGTACTCCGAGATCACGAATTGACAAATCATTTGGACAGATGCCACTTTTGATCGCCTGACATATGTCTAAAAGATATGACATATGTCTGGTCTTTGCTCAAACAATTTCTGTCGACTTCTGGGATTACACAATCTATTGGTTGAAAATCTATCACTGCGTTTTTCATACCCGCTGAGATTCTTTCCAGTCGGTCCAGAAAATTATGTTGGGCCAACTATTCCTCCATCCAAATGTTGGAAAAGATGACGGAAAAGTTAATTCAATAAAATGGAGTAAGCATAGAGTTCATTGCAGAGGTGGTCCAATATGGATCTCAAGATAACGAATAACACCGTTTCTCCAACCAGTATTTGTATAAGAACAATCAAACCAACGATATTTAGATTCCTTGTTCATTAAGGCAAGACACAATACTGGATGCAATGCTTTTAGCAGATCCAGAGCTCGGAGACACATGGCCAAAATAGACAGAACCAGGTTATTTGATGAGAGCGTAATGGTCCTTCTTAATATTTCGACAAAAATGTTTGGATTCAGTTTCATCTAAAACTAATGTGTCATCTTTTCTTCCATCAAAATAAAGGTCACGTAGTTTATCTGAATTCTGTTCACTGTTGTTTTGCAAATCACCTCTATTGCGGCTCCTTTCCCTTCTAATTTTACACATGTCAACAACCGCAGATGTGTCTGTTTTGATTATTAAACCTAAGTCTTCAATCACACTAGATGCTATAGCAGTAGCTGCACGGTCACTGACTCCATAGGGATCGCAAGTTAATGCTGTAGCTCCTAGTTTAATTCTCATCTGCCATGGAGATTGCTTCTTAGAGTCGTTTGGCTTGTATTCAACTTAAATTTCAGATCCCACTTTGGCTGAACAACTTGGCTGTTCTTCGTCTAAAGGATGAGGGTCACTCTCAGGGCTGGAATGGGCGTAGAAAATTATCTTTTTAAGGTGTATCTTTTTCTTTAATCTAGTTTCCAACTTTGATGTCTCCTATCGATCGAAAGTATTATTTTCCCCAACCCATGATTCCTCTGACGATATAAGAATTTTCGTTCAATTACAGGAATCTTGTTAGGTTTCTCACATCTACAGTTAATTTGAATTGGGCATTCACACAGGTCTGGGGTCCTCTCACAAGAACAAAACACATTCATTGTGAACTTACAGGCCGAAGCATCAAAGAGTTTGTTTGCTTGGCTTTTAAACCCGTCAAGTTTTTTCTTCAAGTCTGCCTTATCCTTGTCTCGATTGTAAGATTTCCGAAGTTTCCAATACTTATCGTAGAAGGCATTGACGAGCTGTACAATCCTATAATAGGAAACTGTAGGTATTGACGAATTATCAAAAATACATTTCACTTTTTGTGACACTGTATTGTTAAGAACTGAAAAACTCAGGTTTGTGTTGTTGAGCTTTTTTGCTAACTCTTCAAAACAACATCGCAGCACATCCTCGTATGTAGGAAGTTTACTTGATAGAAAACTTCTCGGACGGCCAAATATTGGACACACAGGACTGTCTAGTTATTTTTTAGATGTTGATGAATCCAGTTCTCAGGCGAACAGAATATTCTTCACTAGTATTTCAAAATACTAATATCAACACGATGCACGTTACGCAGCGCAGAGCCCTACGTACTAGCCCTACGATTTAACAATGAATTCAAGAGAGTGGTGTGAGTGCAGCGTTGAATGAAGCGACACTAGCGCTGTTCTGCAACATGCCTAGCGGCAGGCAAGTAAGCTTCCGCGCATGTGATTCAATTATGTATGTTAATCAGGAATTATTGCTGTGACCATTCTTGATAACGGATGAAAATTGTTTTTGAAATTCGTAAACAAAATTACCGAAAAACAGGCATTTTTTCTAAAATTTCATGGGCTTTGCAGGATCGATAGATACTCTCTGGAAGAAGAAAACAAGTGTTTTTCTTGTTCAGTAGTGCCAGTTGCAACGTTTTAGCGCTATAGCATAAAAATACGGGAGTTAATTTTCTAAAAAAAAATGGTTTCTTTTTATTTAGATTTTTAGGCACTTTGCACGATCGGAAGATATTATCCGGTTAGAATATATTTTTTTTTTACTTTTTTAAGTATTCACCAATCGCAACTTTTGCGCGCCATAGCAACTCGGAAATGAAAAAAAAATGTTTGTTTTTTATCTACTCTAGTGTGTATGTATTGTGTGGTTCCATCCGTCTCAGTCAGCAGCAGCTCGCTTGCTTTCAGCTTCGTTTCCTCCAGATTGCCGAGAACGCTAAGAAACTTTTATGCATCTAATTGGATGAAGACAGTGCAGAGGACCACGGGAAAGATCGTTGCTTCATAAGACTATATGTTAGCACATTTTGGGAAAACGAACTGTCGCTGATACGTAGGCGAATTTGGCCCTTGTAGAATTCCCGCATCTCGCCATGTGTACAATCTCGACTACCTGCTTCAGAAATAATTTCTCACAACTATTTTCTTCTTTTGTGGTCAATTGAAAGGCAGCCGTTTCAAATTTTAAATGAAAGAGTATTTCAGGTTGGAAAGTCTAGTATAAAATATATCTGCTCGAAAGTGATTCTTAGAATTATTTCTCTGGAATACTGTCCGAATATAAGAATACTAATTCTTGATTCTTTTGCTTTGTTAATCTGAAACGTACCCGTTACTTTAAATGAGCCTGCCGGTGCATGTTCAAGTAGTACGTAATTCTGATTAAGTAGAAGGACCTCAGAAACTTATAAGAACTCTAGGATATATAATTTTCAATTTTGCACCTTTTCTAAAACTAGGAAAAGAATGAAAAGTTAAGCAAAACATGTAGTTGCACTCACCGAGTAGCCGTAAATTAGTTGATATAATATTAGTTTCGCTTTCAGGAGGTCGTTGGTTTGATCCAACACCTGACTATCCCGGCTAAGGGTTTTCCCTTTCACACCAGCCAAATGCCGAGATGGTATCTTCAACTTATGACCTGGCCGACCCCTTTTTGCATAATTTCAGTTACCCTACCCAGCCCTAAGCCTCCCTAATTGCTAAAGGCGATAAATGAATTCAATTCATTGTTATAGCACCACACACGAACTAGGAAAAAATATGACATGTTTCACGGGAACTTCCGTTTATACAACATGTATAGCATCTTAAGGTTTTAGTTTGTCACAAGAAAGATATGAATTTGTTATAGACTGTTCGCCGTCTTAATTCAAGTGGTCATTCCAGTGTTCCCCTTATTGACTGATGAATGCCTCGGAACGACGTGGTCCACAGTAACATCCCACGTTGAACCACGGCTTTAATAGGTTAGAGCACATTAATGCACGGCCCGTGAATATGAAATTTTTAATCTGGTTAAATTCGTGAACAATTTTAATTCCTCTTGCAATTGCTTATGACATGATTATAAGAATGAGCTTAATTGATTTGTTCCTTTCATTGTCAGAAGATATTCCACAATAGATGAAACATATTATTAAAATTCCGCTTTCATTCTTTATTTTTTACGATAATTTTAAGATATTTCTCCGAAAATTCTCAATGTTTCTCTCTTTTCTAAACTTCCATTGAAGAACCAGACAGTCATCTATGGCATAAATATGTCACATGTCTCTGGAATGATGTCTTTAAGCGAGCAGTCAGTGAGAGGGAAGAATATAGGAATCTACGTGCTATACCCATATTCGCCTAGTGAAGCTTAAACAAATCATAGAAAATGTCAATCAGTATGATGACAGAAATAACCGAACCTGTCTGCCTATCCAATGCCGATCTAAAGTCCGTGAACGTAACCACAGGATTACGGAAGCTGGATATGTTTTATTGTTTGCTATTTTACAAAGTATTTTATGTATTAATATTTAACCAGTTATTTCATGTTAATAGTTTCCAATAAGCAAGCCCTATCCAGTTTCGAGATCAAATGATTTTTTGTTAGTTTCAGAATATTACAAACTACAAAACTTTTTCCAGTAGAGAATGCCAAAGTTGTCTTGAATACTTAGGGTTCAAGAAAGAGAAATTCTGCGCATCCTGTTTTGTTTCGTTTGAAACATAAAATGTTGCTTCAGTTTTGTATACTTAAATGTCGCGTCATGAGTCGCCACTGCCATTTAAAGAATAGTATGTTAATTTATTCCCTGTAAGTCTCTACAGCCTGATGTTGTTGAGTTGCCTAGAGCGTGTTGAAATGGTCCATGTTCTTTAGCAGATATGCCCCGAGGGTTGGGAAAATAGAGCGTAAGATTATAGAGTATAGTCTACTATGACCTCCTAAAATATGTTTTATAGGTTAGTCCGAGCACGCGGCTCAGGGTTTTATAATATGGCTCGTAGTTTTTTATGAAATATATTAAATTCTGATTAAATCCAAAACACAACCAAGTGGGGCCATTCTACTGGCGTTGTCCAAATACATTTTTACGATAAGTTTACGTAGTCGGCATTCTTACGTTACACGTGTATCAAATGGTAGTTCGTTCTATAGTATTCCATCTAAGGCATCCACATTATCATAAAAGGGCAAGAGATATCAAAATGGTCTCATCTCCCTTTTTGTATGATATAGTCTGTTCTTCCTTTTTGTTGAACTTGTCAAAATACTTTTTTACCCGATGTACAGTATATACTTTCCCTATCTATATGTTGTATTAGAAACTCAAAATTGGATTATTAACGGTAAACATTAATTGCACCCAAACAGCAGTTTGAAGGATATATTTCATAGTACAAGTCTACCCCTACTTTTTGTGTGGGTTCTTTTCGTTGCTTACTTTTCTTGTATATTTTCCTCTTTCTTAAATTATGTTTATATATGACAAAATCACGATGAATAATCCTTAAAGGACAGAAAATAACGTTTTCATTATATTTTCTTTCCTTTTCTGTTTTAATTTCTTTTTTACTAAATTATCTTTATCTACTTTATACACGAAACTCCAGAAACAACACAAGCAATGCACGAATTAACTCCTTTGGCGAGGGGAGGGGTATTTTACGTGCTGTAATTCATATATTTCCTGTAGCACAAGATTTTCAGGGTGGAATTTATGATTAAAAAGAATTTGCCAAAGGAAGATAAGCTTACTAGAAGGGGAAAATGAATGGCCATGTACTGTAGTAGTAATAGAACCGACTTCGCCTTATCATTAAGAAGTCCACCTCAACCTTGGGGGACCCTGGTTCCCAAAGCCCCACGGGATCGGTGCCCTTGACTGCATCAGCCAGTAACTGATTTCGGAGCACAGCTCCCTTCCGAAAACCACTGATAAGAACTTCATGGCAAATGTCCTAACCAGAGATATGGTAGCGGAAGCAATTTCTTTTGCAGAATTAATCTGAAAATTAGTGTTATTGTAGTAAATGGACTGATTTCTGACAATCTAAATTATATTTTGTTAAGACATCACCTTGAGGTGTGACTTCTGTGATGTCTTGTGTGGTGATTGGAGTTGTTAATGGCTGGTTGTGGTCGATAGTATGCTCGACGCTTACTGTCAGGTCGGTTTTATGTGGATCAGTCTTGCGTTCAATATTTCTGGAAAAATTCTGTTATTGCGCAATGAGACGATTCAGGAGTGAATACTGTTTGTAGGCTGTCAGCAAATATGTTTGCCTTCTCTATGTCAGTATGTGGAGCTGAGTTGTCTGTCAGAATTGGATGTGTAGTCGAGGTAGACTTGCCTATTAGTTTATTGAAGTGTCTCCAGAATTTTGAGGGATTTCTTTCTCCTTCCAAGTTATTTGTAGTTCTGATCCACATGCGCTGTTTGTGGATGCAGTTTTGCACCATACGTAAATACTGTCTGTGAAGGCGCAACGCTTCAAGTGACCTTGTGCGTATATATTCTCGGTATGCTTTCCGTGATAATTGAATTATATTTAGATATTGTGGCGGTAATTTTGGTTTAAACGGGTTGGTGGTGGTACTAGGAATATTTCTTTTGCTGCTTGTTTGTATAGCCGTTGTAACCTGTGCGATCGCCTGGTCCATGGTGTCAAGATCATGAGGTACAGGTATTTGTTCTACATATCGTTCTAGGTCTGTTCGATAGTTGGTCCAGTTTGCTTTGTCATAGTTGAGTATTGTACGGTTAGCAGTTACTGTTGCTGTGTGTCGAGTAGGTATGTAGAGGTCAAGCTTTATTGGATCGTGATCGCTGCCTATAGAATAAAGAACATTGATGGTGATATAAGGTGTAAGTGATGAGGAGGCAATGACAGCATCCGGAGTAGTGTTGCTGCTAGGTCTGGTTGCTCTAGGTATTGTACATAGTTCTCCATGTGTGCGTTGGCTAATGTGGTCTCGAAAGGTTTGCTTTTCTCCAGCAGTTCGGCTATGGATGTAGATGTCGGCCATGATTATGTAGTGTCTGTAGTTATTATCTATATAGTTAAAGAATGTAACCGGTATAGGCGTGTGGGGTCGTACGTAAATCGTAGCTATTGTTATTAATTTTGCCTTGAAGTATACTGTACAGATATTATGCTCAGGCATGTTGGCAGAGAATTTTGGAGTAATGTTTCGGTGTGGTATTTTTGATTTTATTCCTATAGCTGTGCCTCCGTGTGCTCTCTCACCTTGAGGTCCGTCGTTGCGCAACAGTGAATATCCTGGAAAATGTATTTGCTGTTTTGGTTTAAGAAATGTCTCGTTTAGAGTAAAACATTTGACATCGTTTTCCTGAAGAAGGTGTTGGAATATTGCTTTTCGTTCCTTTAGTGACTGGATATTAAGATGTAGCAATGTTACTACGTTTCGTTTATCCATCCTGGTTATCATTTGGGAGAGGGTTGATCTTGAAATGTACGTGGGGACCGGAGTACGTAGCTTGTACCGTGAGTTTATACATGAGCTTGGTAGTATAATTTAACTGCTGCAAAATGTGTGGCCTGAGAAATGGATGGATGTTTTGGAGTGTTAGGCAGAAGAAACGAATCATGTCTTCGACCGTAACTGGTTCCCTGAGAGAATTACTGTTGGTGACCGGCGGATCCGGTGTTCGAACAGGAACTACTAATTCCGGTGTTGTGGGGTTTGCTGTAGGCTTGGCTTTGCACTTTGCGCTGTGCGATGCGTGTTCCTCAGTACGTGTTGCACATTTTGGTGGTTGGTTACCATTTGGGCAGCTTTTCGTCGCGTGGTCTTGGCTACAGTAACCACACTTCGGTGTATTTGGACATTTGGCGGTGGTGTGTTCATTATAGCTCTGGCATCGTTCGTATCTTACCGGTAGAGGAGGTTTTGTGTTTGATGGTTCGACCCTGCGGAAACTGGGCGTTGGCCCCTTGCTCGAGTAGAAGATCAATAAGTTGCTGGTCTGGTGTGAGTATTCTTACTAGGTAAGTGGGGGCATCCTCGCAAAGAATCCGGAGGCATTTCTCTGCAGGAGCACCCTCACTATGTAGCTCATTATAGATTTCTTCCTCAGTCCATGTTGGGTCTACTACTTTGATGACAACGGACAGCATGGGTGGTTTGCGTGGTGGTGGAGGTACTCTAGCTTTACGTGGTGACAGAGCTTCCATCGTAGCTGTTTTACCAAATATTTCGTAAGTAGCCTTGTTTCAAATCAATCTGTGTAAATCAGGATTTCTTGATTTTAGTATTATACCATTTCTGGTGAAGACTATTTCATGTATATATGAATTTCATGCTCGTGGTACGTACTTGACTAGCTGCTCGAATACAGTTCTTGCGGTTTTGAAACGTGGTTCAAAGTTTTAAGCATAAAGTTGAAAAGTTCTTAATTGTTTGCATTAGTTTTGTGTCTGTTGTCCGTGTTGTTCAGAGTAGTGTCAGTTTGTCTAGGTTGTTCAGTGTTTGAAGTAGTAGCTTGGCCATTAGAATTGTTGCCAGTATTAGTAGCGTCCGTTGACTTTTCGGATCCGGAGAATGACAAAAGTGTCACACTGACCAATTTTAATTACCTGAATATCTGTGAAAATCTTTGTCTATTAAAATCAATGTCTAAACCATGTCATGGTAATTGGAGCCTGGTTGACATCTCTTCTTATGCGTTCTTTCATAGGATATAGCAGAAAATTCGGATTTTGGTAACTGGTTAGGACATTGCTTTGGCTATTAGGATTTTGATGTTGTTGTGGTGGTAGTTGTTGCTGACATGGTATTTGTTGTGGTGCAGGATGTAGATAACTAGGATATTGAGTAGGTAAAGGTTGGTTGTTTGCCGATTGGATGCTAAGGGTTTGACAGCTTTCGGTGTACCAGTGCTGGATAACGACTGCGCACAATGTCGTATACGCGTTGCAGCTGTTCAGCATACAATGTCCCATCTACGGAACGACCATGTGGAGCGAGCTCCTAGTGCACCGAACATTCGAAATTCCACCACACACACAGCATTGTCTTCTCTTCAAACCGCCCTCTTTGAACCACTGGCTGCGCCTCGGTATCTGGTCAAAGCCATTGTTTCCCGGTGCCAGGATAACGAAGAAAGATCCATGTTTCATCATTCGTGATGATCCGCCGCCAAAACCTGTCGTCTGTTGGGTTTTGAAGCAGTTCTTCACACAGGGTCATACGTTGTTGAGCTTGAGCGGGAGACAAATCATGGGGGAACCATTCTCGGTTCCCTGAGCGAAACCCAAGTTGAAGTAGATGACGAAAGACACTTGTTTGTGATGTCTCGACCTAATCTGCCAGCTGACGGGTACTGGTTCCTGGGTTTCCTTCAACAGCGTTCAGGAGGGCATCGATATCCGTCGTCGCAGGACGTCCACTTTTGTGCTTGTCATCGAGACTGGTGTCACCAGACTGAAAACGTTGAAATCACTTTCCAGCTGTGGACAATGCCTTCACCTTCTACGGCACAAATTTCCTTGGCTGCTGCTGCTGCATTCAACCCCTTTTTCCAGTAATGGGGCAGAAGCACACGACCATTCTTCTCAGCCATTGTCCTGTAAACTGTGTATTCAACGCGTAGTTCCTACCACACATTGTTAGCGCTGTGATCAGACAGACACGTGACACGCTTTCTGCCACCACAACCTTCACCTATTCTACACGTTGCACATGGTTTTTCGGCATCGAGTGGGCGGGGCCACCTAACGCTACGAACATATGACTCACCCTGGTATATATTTCGAATACACAGATTGAGTGTAAAAAGAGGATTGGAGAAGACTAAAATGTTCCGGGTACTTTTTTATATTTAAAGTTTATTACAAACAATTTTCTTCAATCAACAATAAAAAACAAATAACATATACTAAATTATGTCAATTAACTTTCAGTATGTTAAATCGTGCAGGGGAAAGAGGTAACATAGTAGCACGACACGCCGTAAACAACAACGATACAAAGAGACAAAAACAATTTTAAACAAATAACTGGTAAATTTGACAGTATTTCTGAAATATTCCGCCACTTACATATTTCCATTTCCAGCACTGGCTACATTACTGTGTGGCGGTAACCTAGGTAAAACAGACTAGATCTCACATTTTTTTTTAAATCTTGTAATGATTATTGTGTGAATAATTTCAATGATGTTGTATTTATATAACTTTCTTAGGGTAGAAAAACTGGCCAGTTATATAGTCTTTTTGTGTTGTACATAATGTGTTGATATAAACATTGGAATATTAGTTTTCATGTATATAAATGGAAAAGGTATGATTTGAATTGAAGTATGT
>JAGDQP010068484.1:0-11015 GCA_022664845.1 Lepisma saccharinum
TCTTGCCAACGCACTCTTGTCACTGACACTCTTGTGCCCAACAATATATTTTGTGCCTCAGCAGTGTATGTTGGCATTAAAAATGAGAGCATATTATATTTTTTTAAATTAAAACAAAAGGTGATAAGAAACTATAAACTTGCTTACACACGGTCTGGCAATTAAATAATGAGACATATTATTTTTTATCTTGACTAACAATAAGACGCAAATTCCATTTAGTGAACAGCGCGTGCATTCCATTGGTCTATTCTTAGTCTTCAATTTGACAAAGCTGCATGGCCTGACGCAAAGCATGTTGAGAAAGATGGCGTCATTTTATGTCGCTAAAGAGAAGCAGTTTAAATGTTTGGAGAGTGAGACAGAGAGTGAATATCAAATTCTGTTGTTAACTTGGTAAATATGTGAAGTTGATGAGACAACTGTATAGGGATACAAGTTTATCTCGGACATAGATATTCAAATAATATGCAAACTTCAAAAGTGGTCACAAAACCTATGAAGATGAAAAGGTCGTTCAATTTATATTTGTAACGACGAACTCATTGTCAAAGGAAGAGAAGAGATTACAGGTCGTTGTGCAACTTTGAGACTGCTTACAAATAAAGACAGTATAAAGAAAGAGACAATTCGCCAAATCTTAGTGGATCTATCGGGAAAGAGGAAGGTCGCCTTCCGATTTATGAAACATTCTTTGCCCGACATATCAGTGTGCATACGCATGAGACATCGTTAAAGCGTCGCGTAGACACAAAACTTTGTGAATTTGTTTGTGACGGAGCATGAAACTTGGTTTTTTCACCATGATTCTACAAGGAAAACGTCGACGTGCTGTTGAAAATCAGCAAAATCACCTAAAGACAAGGAAAATCGTCTTCAAAAGTCAAAGATTAAGACAACCTTTCTGTGCTTTATCCCTGGAGGTCTGTCACTAGAGATAATATTTTTTTTAGTATTTAGAAATGCTTCTAGGAAAGGATTTAGCATGTTCAACCGAATACTCGACACGAACCAGTTGGTTTTTCTTCACAACAACCCATCAGCTCATTAGACAGTAGTTGTCCAAAATTTTTGGCTCGAAATAAAGTGCATGAGTTCGATCATCCACCCTGTTCTTCAGATTTATCACCTCGTAATTAGTTTTCGTCCCCAAAATTATGGGAGACAACGTTGAAGACAGCCAATGGAATGTAACATTAAATCTTAAGGCAATACTAAAAGAGGATTTGCAGAGGTCGTTCCAGCCAGATCGTGTCACGAGGTCTATTGGTTCGTACTTTGCACACAGATAATTTATTAATGTTTTGTATCTAATACATTCCAGGACGTGTGTCTCATTATTTAATAGCCAGACCGTGTACGTACTCATGAGAAAGAAAAAAAACTTAACAAAAGATCTAATGAGACAATTTGACCTTTCCCAACAGACCTTCCGTCCATTCCTTTCTTTAAAAATAAGATGAGAGAAATCGGAACGTCGGGAGAGACAGAGAGAGAGAGAGAGTCTCTTGAGCAAATGGCGACACCAGAGAAGAATAAGAAAACTTCTCCTGGCAGTAGACTTGACTGCATGACTCTCGCGAGCAACCCGATAAAGTTTTTCCCTATCTAACTTAATGCTTGGGACTCAGGTGTTGAAAATCCCCTGTCAAGTTCCAAGAGAAATCGCTTCTATTCTCCTCGGATGCATCTACTTTTTTTATTTCTTTTTTTGCTATTTTTACTTTCTTTTTCTCTTTACTTTCCCCCCCCCCCTCTTTCATTCATTTTCTTTCTCTTTCTATGTTTCTCTTCGTAATTTTGCACACGAGCCAGTACATAAAATTGACTCACACGCTCAAGTTAAAAATAATGAACAAAGAGGAAAGAGAGATAGGGAGAACGATAGCCATCAATCTCCAAAGGCTCTTGCATGGTTTCGCGAGAGAAAATTCCAGCAAAAGGAGTCAAGAGAGGAAAGAAGGAGAAGAGAAAAAGCACCACAATAGACTGACTGGCTGCAGTCAAAGAAAGAGAAACGAGGCGGAGCAATGAGAATGGGAACAAACGGACGGAGAGCGAAGAGTAGAGCAACGAGAGGAGCAGCAGAGTTGCCAACTGACAACTAGTACATTATATCGTTTCAAGGTGTTAAAAATGTTCTTATTTATGGTATGTAATTTAAACACAACTTTGATCCACTTTATTTCTTTTTATTAATTTTAGTAGTTATGGCCTCTTGGTAGTCGAAGTATGTAGATGCGTTGTTCTCAACCAATGTACCGCGAGAACTGACTAGGAGGTGCCGAGAATAAAAAAAAAAAGATAAGTTGATAGATAGTCTACTGATCTCACATCAGCATGCGGTAGAAAACAGGAATGTCACCCGCAAATTCTCGTGCAACCCCCCCCCTCCCTCCCGTTAAAAATTGATGGAAACCCTGCAGTCACGGACATAGTTAATGAGGCGCTAGTGCGCGCGCAGCAGAACTTACACAAATAGGAACAGATGTACTATCAGTAAGTTGGTAGTACGGTTGTTGTCATTGGATAACTTGCGTTACCGTGCGCACTAGAAGAAAGCTTCACAGTTGGCAAATGTCCGGCTGCCGAGCCGCGGCGGTTGGGACAGGCATTATACGCCAGATACTAAAGCAGTTAAAATGTACTAAGTTTAGTATAAAGATGATAAGGTTGGAAACACTGGATCAAGTTGTACTAGTTGGACTATGTCAGCAAATGGAAAAAGTAAGAAAAAAAAGGCCAATGAAATTTCCGTTTGGTTTATGGGTATCACATGGAACAAGACTTCGGGGAGGAAAACACTAGCGCCGCCTTTTGGCCAGCAGTTAAGTTAAATAATCCGTCTCAACCTTAAAAGCTTCACGTACTTTGAATTAGCACTTACGTGACGTCAGCATGTAACGAAAGAACATGAAATATACAAATAGATTAAAAACGCTATATATATATATATATATTTATATATATATATATATATATATATCTATATATAAAGATAACAATAATAATAATATTTGAAACGGCTATGGATAGTCTTAAATTAATTTGATGTGGTTAACGGAATTAAATTTTATCGGATTTTATTGGCCTTCCCCCCTTTTCATTTACCTTTAGAAAAAAAAGCCGGAATCTGGAAGTTAGAATTTTACTTGAGTTTCATTATATGATTATTTCTTTTCAAAGTTACAATTATTAAATATTCATACTTTCTAAATCTTTCTCGATATTAGTGGCTGAATTAAAATTTGGAATCAAGTTTCTCATATTTTGAGAGTCACTTAGAGATAATGTATGTATATATTTACCTGTGCATTGTGATGGTCAAGAATAAGTTTACCGCGTACTACCATTACTTATAAAGCTTTAACTCAATTTTATCGAGAACAGTAATTTTTATTATAAAATTATTATTATTATGATTAATTTATATGATAGCTTCAGAACTGCAGATGAAAGATCCTGAGGGTCAAGTATGGGCCACCCTGACTAACGTTTAATATAGCTTTCTCTCCGTTTTGCTAGGCGAATGCCGGGATAGATCCTAGTCACTCTATAACTGTAACCATCTCCTTTCCTCCAAACAGTGATTGCCCAGGGTCAATATTTTTCACTCTTTCTACAAATTTAGGCTATGTAATTGTGTCTGTACACCCCATAACAATAAGTTTAGCAAATATCTACCTCAGAGCTAGAAGTATGTAAATCACAAATCCTTGTTTTCCATGAAACAAAAAAAAAACTATTTACGTACTTTCGTATACAAACTAAATGGACATACCACATAGTAGACTTACTTATTTACATTATTAACATGTTTAAACACAAATTAAGTAACCATTCTTTGAGAACTTCCGAGTGCTGAAAATTTATCACGTTTTAGTCAAATTTGGACTTACGTGCATCTAGCTCTTAGGTACAGAAATAAATTAAAATGTAGTTCGAGCAAATCTAGTTCTCTAGCTTCCGATAGAGGATTACTTACTTTACGTTCTACCACAGAAAGAGAAAGCGCATTCATATAGCTTCACCACTCTGCTTCTTATACACGAAAAACTCACATCAACTATATCTGGCGCCCGAATAGTGTCTCAGTCAGTTATATGTGGCGGCCGAACGGGCCTCATTGCTGGCATGAAAGGCAGATAATGGAAGATGAACTGTTATGAACTTAGCGAAATCAAAACTGATAATATTGGATACTCTTCTTCGTGGTTAGCAGTTTGTAGTTCTTCCGTTAGCGGTGCTATAGTCGAAAAAAGCACGAGACTAGTAGCAACATCGTCTGATTCAAGTTTCCAATGAAACGCTTACTTATAAGATGGGTTGTGTGTGAGGTCATCCCTTAGTCTTGAATACTGGTGCTGTTCAGCTCGTATAAATGAATAATAGCATACCATATATTATACAGGGTGTATCAAAAGTAAATATCTACCTCGGGAGATAGGGGAAGCTCGATGAAAATACTTCAGATTCAGGTTCCGAAACGTTGATTTATGAGCCTGTTTTTTAATCTGGTAAGGTTACGAGCTTTCAGTTATTTTTGTACTATATGCACTCAGCTTCTCATTATCTGCCTTCTTTTCAGGCGTTAGCGTGCAGTATAGATTAAGCGCGTATAATGCAAAAATACCATAGTAGCTTTACCAGACTAAAGACGACCTCATAAATCAAGGCATCTAAATCCAAATTAGAAGTCAGTTTCTCTCTATTTGCTTTCGTTTAGGTGGTGGTAGTGTCCATGAGAGTCTGAGTGCATATAATGCAGAAATGCCACAAAGGAAGATTGTAGACTTAGAAGATTAAAGCAGCCTCTTAAGTCAAGGTCTCTGAACCCTATTTTCAACGAGCTCTACTCATTTTCTGAGTTATTTACATTTAGACTTTCCATACACTCTAAAGTATATAAAGCTATGTTGTAACGGGGATAGCTTACGAGGCCGCTGGTGCGCACGGCAAGAAAGTTACCCAATAGCAACAGTTGTTACTGGGTAACTTCTGTTGCCGTGCGCACTAGCGGATCGTAAACTATTCCCATTACAACATAGATTAACAATTCTCCTTTGTTTATCAATGTCGTTTCAGGAACTGGGCAAGTACTCCTCATATACTGTTAAAAATTTGTTGTTTGAACAATACCACGTGAGCTAAAAAGAAAAACTTTTGAATGCAACATTTTTTTTTTTTTAATTTTTCTGTTTTACGAAAGAGCTGTTTTGAGCACTCCTCATCAGAGTTTGGTTGTAAGTCTTTGTCAGTCATTCTTTCACACATGCATACATACATAAAACAAACATACATCCTGTGGGCACATAAGAAGATCTGCAAAGCATAGAATGCTCTTTCAGGCTCTTTTAGTTAATGAAAGAGATGCAGCCATATACACACACGCCCACATACGCTTCCACTCATGCAACTCATCTCGCTGAAAGGATGCACATTAAAAGAAAAGAAGAAAAAAAGCATTGTGTCTTCAAAATGATGCTACACAGTCTTCCATGTGAATACATTCGAGTTGACGAGATGGACTTTCATAATATTATCAAAGCCATGAGAACAAACGTAGTCTCTGTATATTTTTCTATATACTCAGAAGTTTTATTGCTCAATTTTCTCTTTATGAGTATGTGTGTGTGTGTGAAAAGAGAAACGGGGTTGGGGGAGATATGCAGATGATGTACATATGTACAAACAGATTCTCTGTCCTTTATTTTACTTTTACTGCAACGCTACAACCGAGCGGCATAGTTTTGTCGGCAGAGGGCGTTGTCTTAGTATTCGTGGGTTCGATACCTGATGTCGACTACCCTCAGTTTTTTTCCAGAGTTTCCCCTCAGTCACGTCTGGCAAGTGGCGGAATGGTACCTTGAACTTTGGACCTGGGTGACTTCTTACCGCTCACTCCTTCCGCCATAGATGCATAAAGGCAGTGTTCGATTTGTTATAAGTTACGAAGGGGAATCCTAAAAGTAGTGATTACTAGTAAGTTTCAACATACTACCTGTTTGGGTAGAAATAGAATTATTTTATCCCTGGTTAAGGTGATATTCGGAATCAACAACCGGGAATTAAATTCTCACACACCAGGGGAAATCCCTGGCATCACCGCGACAAACCAAACTTTGCCTAAAGGCTGTAAATTGGCAGAGCTCTTTATTCCCACATAGCACGCTAGCTTGTAACAAGATGGTCGCTTGTTTTGATCTTGTTAAACTTGATATTAAGTTGAACTTGATAACCAAGCATGAAACAAACTTCTTGGAACAACTCTGATTCAGTGTACACGTGGAAATCGAAACATCGAGAAAACTTATTCATAGAAACTTTGGTGAATCTTATTTTATATGGGCCATTTTAATAACTTTGTGACTTCGGCTCGTCATGATTATATGATTGCAATGCTTGTTAAAAAAAATCGACAAACATCCGTGCCCCAGGCCGGGATTCGAACCCACAATCTTGAAGACCTCACCTCAGACCACCCGACTACCTCGATCGGCATGTTATTCATAATATTTCTGAAGATCGCCGAAACGGTAATGGTATTTTAGACCTCCTCTTGAAGTCTGACGTTTCCAAATTTCATCAAATCGGCGACGGATGAACTAGAACACAATGCGAATTAACAAATTATCAAAATTACTATTAACTAAAAATACTTCGAACATCCGCGACAGAATGCGACAAACTCGAAACACCTAGGCGTAGTGGTTCTCGAGAGTAAAGAATCCGGACTACACCTTCCCAATAATATTGATCATAAAGATTATAATCCCACGATTATAACTTATGTAAGAATTCGGGCTATCTGTGGACTCTCAAAAGAAGTAATCAAATATTCAGCATTTTGTTGGGATTCAGGGTTGTTTAGCTTTTGCCAACTACAGCCGAAAAGTTGACATCTATCCCGTATTAAGGAGCAGCTTGCAGATGTCACAAAGCGAAAGACACATGAAAATCCAGATAAACACAAAACTTCCATAGTGCTGCGATGGTGATGTGTGGAAATGAACACTACTCTTGTGTCATGTTTCAGAATTGGTCGGAATATGAGTAAAAGGACTTGAAATGTTGCAAAACTTATTCTGAACCCCTTATGACAGATAACCATAATAAGAATACATGATTAGCGAGATTTGTATTTGCAACCCATAGTATTGCGGTTCCAATTTCAACTACAACAAATAGGATTTTATGATTACTCCAACCATGGTGAGCCACTGATAAACAATAACATGCCATATTTTACACTCAACTTTAAATTTTTTTCAAGTAAATTCCAAAGATATTAACTTTTCTTTTTCATCCTTAGTTATTCCTCACACATTCTTCTAATTACTTTAGATTCGAACAAACAATATGACTTCGAACCACACAATGTCCCACGTAACTGTATTGTTCTAGTAACTATACTGTTTCCAATTTTCTGCGCATGCGCATCCAACAACCATACAGTATTATTCGAACAGCAATAAATATATTGTCAAACTTGTAGGTCGTGAAGGACTATTGTTCAATAAGCCATACACAAGATTTTCCGAGAAATTCCTTGTGCATCCATTGCACAGTTCTGAAATACGCATTTTTGGCTAAAGCAGGTTTGAAGCCCTTTGAGGGCACTATGCCCCCTGAGCTACACTTTTAATGATATTGGAAATCTAGAGTTCATTTTTATAGGTTTTCTACAGCCTATAGCGCTGAAACAAAGCATTTGTGCACCCTCGTCGGTGTTATTTTGCAACACTCTGTATATGCACTTATTTGCTGATTTTTTTAAAAAGAAACAATTCTTGTAGATTACAAAATTCTCATGTATTTTCAACCTGGTTTCTGGTAAAGAATCAGGATAAATACTCTCCTTTGCAGGACAATCCGCTCTTTATTCTAATTGCAAATAAATGATAGTTATATAACAACCTTTTCTGTCCCTTTTGTCTCTGTTTTCCTCCAGTAACAACATTCCTGACTGTACCTGACAACCAAGACCTGCTTTCCTTCTGTTCAGCGCCTCTAAAAGAATAAACAGGAACTCTATTAAAACAAAGTAATTACATTCAGGCTCTTTGTTAGAGGTACTCCCTTGCTGGATGTTAAAGTCTGATTTGTATTGCGTAATTAATTGTCTCATCTTCCTCCTCTTCCTTTTTGTGTCGTTGCTTCTTACGTCTCTTTCTAGTCTTAATTTTTTTTCTTGTTTTATTATCTCTTAGACGAGTTTCAGTCCACGTCTTCTTTTTACTTGCTTGACCCACTTTGTCTCACCACATTTAATCATCTCCTCACCTGAAAATGTAATAATGAATACTAAATTAGACCTTTCCTTCATTCAACAATGAGCCTCCTAGCGGCATGAGGAAGAATTGGAACTTGGAAAAGGATCTAGACAGGGTTCATAGGGTGGAGAGGGGTAAGTTTAGTCCTATCCCTCTGTTTTCTGCCTGGTTTAATGCTCAACCAAGCCTAAAATTAAAAGTAGCAAACGAAGCGAGTCTCTCTTATATAAAACCTACCGCAGCGCCTCCTCAGAAAAGCTTGATGCAACCAACTCACGAATAACGCAGCGACAGAAAGATGATTTGTCTATTTGTCACAATGATGTCGTATTTTCCTTAACGAAGGTTTCGTACTCCGCATTAAGAAATAGTTCTTTCACCCTTGCATATCTTTGTTTTTATCTATTAAGACAGACATTTCTAACGACAAATGTTTCACTTCACTGAGTAAATAATTGTCTTTCATGAAAAGTATTCCAATTTGTACTAATCAAAACTTTTGAATTTATTTATTAAAAAGGTTTTACTAGCAAAAACCGAACAAGTCCATAAACCTGTTTTGTCAGAAAATGGGGAATGAAACTGCGCATCGTGCTCCTGGAATACAGGCTATTGTCGTGCTCCTGGAGTATAGGCTATTGTCGTGCTCCCTGTGTACACAGTGTTCAAGGGGGTGACCAAAGAGAAAGTATGTTTTCTAGCTTCTTAAAATTACGCCCTTTACTCTTTGTGCTGTGTAAAATATTAAATTTCTATTTAGTTTTCAGACAAGTTGATTATTCAAAGCACACTGCCATTTCGTCTCATAGTTTTCACTAATGTTCTTAGTTTGTAGTTTAAAAGTGATCCACATGAATCAGTTGAACCAAAATTAATTATAGATATTTTTCTCAGTGTTCATGTTAACGAATCTAAACACTAAATCAAAATTACAAAATTCCGCTTGATTTGAGCAAAAAGAGCGATTACTCTTTCAAAGTGAATTTTAAACGGAGAAAAGATTAGAAATTTCCGCTCGAAAATGGTGGGATCAATGATAGTCCATTTCAATGGGAACGTAGGCATATTTTTAGGTGAATTCCTATCTATTCAAATAAAGTTTCCATCTATTGAACACCAAAACTACGCAATAAAATGTTGAAAATGTAAAAAGATGCAAAAGGAAGCATTTATTTATAAGTGGTCAGAAAGAAAATAATGTACTTATTGAAGAAAAAAAAAGAATTTCGGGGAAATTTGTACCCTGTTCCTTCCAGCCTTAAGCCCCTCATCTACCTGTCCAAACACAATAATAGGCCTTCGAAATGTGTGTTTTTTTAGTCTCGTCAGGTAACGGGGTTTACTTGACAACAACGTTCAAAGATTTCTTGTACAAATCTAACTTCTGACGTCTTCTGGTATATTTTTCTCACAGAAAAGTTCTCTGGTTTTCTGTTGTCATTTATAACTAAACACAACGCTAAAAAAATCGCAATTTAGCTTAATCTTTCGATAACATTCGCAGTTAAAAATGGCGGAGAACAAAGTTGACTAATAGCCATCATGCATTGTAAATCACTCTAAAAAGATGGGAAATAAACCACTCTAAAAAGTTGGGAAATAAACCACTCTAAAAAGATGAGAAATCGAAGAATGAACCACACTAAAAAGATGAGAAATCGCCCTTAAAAGTTTGAAGAATCAATGACAAATCGCTATGTTCGGAATTCCGTTTAGAAAGAGTACATTCTCCGTCCAGAGCGAAAGCGTTTTGCTGGAAACCACTCTTTTTCGATTGAAAATTCCGCTCTAAAAGAGTGAAAATTCAGCTCTTTTGATTTAGTGTGTAGCAATGCGATTTCGAGTATTTTGAACTTTAAAAGATAGTTTCTCAAAGTGCTTGAAATACTATGCTTGAAACATTGTAATATTTATCCTTCTTACACGCTTTGTATTAACTTGCTCTGTAATCATCTCTGGTACAAATTTTGTAAATGTTTTTTAACTCACTTCCCATCATCCGATTTCTTTGAAATTTTGTAAATTTGCTTGTTTTCGATGAAAATACAATATTCAATCATTAGATTTACGATAAAATAATCCAGTTAACTATAATTAATTAATTAATAAGATAATTGGAAATTATCCTTAAATGCACACAACGCCACATCCATTGTGTGAAGTTTGGATTGCCTATCTTGCAGGGAGTTTAATATTCATCTATTATACAGAAAAAAATAATTAAAAACACGCTTTTTTAAGATGGACTAAAAGTAAAAAATAATAAATTGAATTAATCTTATGAATCGGAAAAAAAAGCGTGGGTCCTCTTGCTTACCTTATCATAAAATCATAATATCTAAGAAAGCCTGTTTTTTAATTTTTTCTTTCAAATGCCATTCTCATTAGTATTATGCATATTTTCAGAGAGATACCAATGATTATTGTAATTAATCAAACGTCCAGAACAAAGAATTTCATAAAATACCGTATCTGTAATTCACACAGCAAATCTAGAGATGGTGATGCGTTTCAGGTTTCTCTTTTTTTCTTTGGACATGTTTAAGAAAGGAACAAAACTTTTTTGAAACTAAATATTTGAGGAGTTCGCTGAAAGAACTTTACTTGGAAAACGCAGTTCTGAGGAAAACGAGTTCGAAAGTTTCACATGTGATTCTACCATATTTTCTGTGCCTGTAGACGTTTTGACATAATATAGAATTATGTTTCTAATATCCCTAAGAAGACGTTGCATGAATCACA
>JAGDQP010068485.1:434-11015 GCA_022664845.1 Lepisma saccharinum
ATGCTTTTACGATTGGAACAGGTTTGATCTGAGTAGGACTGACAGTAGTTGCTGGCGTTGACTGACTGCTAGTGCTAGGTCTTGATTCATCCTGTCCTGTAGTAGACTCTTTTTCTGTTTGAGTTGTATTGAGTCTGTGTTCAACAAAATCTGCATCTGTAAAGACATTGAGGTTAAAGGGAAAGATTTCTGTTTTCCGAAATCCATTTACTGCATTCTGCACCGTAGCTGCACGTATGTAGGCTTCATTAAACAGTTTTGACACTTGAAGATTCGTACCAATTCGTCCTGGATTGCTACTCAGGCAATTCTTAATAGCTTCAGCATAGAATGTCTTTAAGGGGAACATAAAAGCAACATCCAATGGTTGTATTTTAGCTGTTGAGTGTGGGGGGAGAGACACAATTGTAACGCCATTGTTCCTTGCCAAATAAATGACATTGATGTTCTGCGTATGTGAGTAGTGTCCATCTACAGCAAGCACTATGGGACCTTCCTTAGTTGGCTTTGTGATAGATATGAATTGTCGAAACCATTTCTCGAACAGATCACCAGTTATCCAACCGGATTCGTGAACTTCACCTATGGTGCCATGGGGTGCACCGTCCAGCAGCAGATCTGGTTTCATGAGCTTCCTGGGAAAAATCATCATTGCCCAAATTGGCCACTAGGAGACATGCACGTTACGACTGTTACCAGCGCTCCTCTTTCCGCAGAAGATATTTTATGAACCTCTTTTTTCCATTTTCGGCCACAATTTTTCGTGACTTATGTTGTACAATTGTTATGCCCGTTTCATCGGCGTTGAACAGTTGCGTTTGGTTGATTTATTTTGCCGAGTTCCTTGTCCAAAATGGAAAAAGATTGTTCCACATTTACAGGAGAAAATCCTTCGATTCTAAAAGAGAGAGTTTTTTTTTTTAGTTTTTCGCAATGATACTGGGAATGTCACTTGAAGAAATTTCGCATCCATTTGAGACCAGCTGAATTCTGCGTTTTGGAAAATGGATTTTGAATGTTGTTGCGTATGGCAAGCTAATAAGCCATTCGGCGCAGATCTTTGGTTGTCAGTCCGTAGAAGCAATTTTCCATTGTCGCACAATAACCGACCAACTCGTCTTCCATTTTCTTATCGAATACAGGTTTTTGTCCAATTTCTTACTGTGTTAAATGTGCTCCTTTCTTACAGTAGTCTTTTAACGTAGCTCGGGGAACGTTGAATGCTTTACTTGCAGCTTTGTAGCCCATCTCCTTCTTTCTTACTGCATGTATTGCTTTCTTACTGCATGTATTGCTTTCTTCATGGATTCCTTGTTCCATTGCTTCCGGAGCGCCATCTGAAACGACAAGAAAGGGGAAAATTCGCAATTTCTCAATTTCGTCCCCTGGACGAAAATAGGAATATCAGGGGGGGGACGAAATTAGGAAAAAACAGGAATTAAACATGGCGCTCGATATCTTCGTTCATATTGATCTTGGACACCTAAGTAACGCATGTATTATAACTACAATATATGTCAAGTGTAACGTAAATCACTGTAACTACGTATTGTGATTAGTATTTTCATCTTATTAAAGTTATAAATGCAAGAACTCACCTGAGGAAGAAAAATAAAAATGTAAAATCTCTCGTAGTAGTACCTTCACACAGCAGGACTTCTCACATACAACTGAAATGACTAATCGGCTCATGACGTGCCGGCCGTTGTTGCCACATCTACCACACACAGCGAGAAAGCTTGGGGGACGAAAGACGGACCTATTACCTTACTACGAAAGCAGATTAGAGAAATTGACTTATAATTTGGGTTTAGATTCCTTGATTTGTAAGGATGTATTTCATCTTATAAGGCCTTCTCTGATGGTATTTTAGCACTGTATGCACTCAGTATGGCACACTAGCGCCTAACAAAACACTTAAAACGAAACTGATGCCAGATTTAGGTTTAGCTACCATGATATACTTTGTTGCTTTCAATATGGTGTGGCAACAATCTTTCCACATGATTTCTAAACCCAAATCTGAAGTAAGATTCTCTTTATCTGCATTTGTTTATGAGCTAGTGTGCCACACAACATGAGAACACATATGGTAAAAAATATTATAAAGGAAGTTTGTGCCATGTGGCATATTCCGGCTTGTTTTGTACCACTGTTGACGGTTTAGTTATTGTATTATTATGTTACCGCGATGTTCAAGTTGCACCTTTTCTTTATTGATTGTGTTGTCTTAGCAGATAATCTAAATGTATGGAATATGAACACCTTCTTCTGTTCTATCATTTATTATGTTAGTACTGTGAAGTGGAAGTGGTAGTAGGATGATTATCTACATGTATTACTGACTATTACAGATTCATGGTCTAATTCGTAGATGATCGTTGATACCTCAGACAACAAGATACTCCTGGAGTAGATGTATGAATATCGGGTCCTTGACGTATTTACCTTTAGTATGCTTCGCATCATATAAAATGAGTACACAGATTGTTTCGACGATGATGATGCACATAAGAATGTATACGAACGATTAACGTAAGCATAAATACAGATAGAATGACCCGTACAGACATAAAGATAGACTTGACAACTGGTTGTTGATCAACCTTAATACGACGAAGACAGCCGCGCATCGATGACATACAATTATGAAACAAACACAAAATAGTAATACAAGATGTTACAAAAGACGCGCTGTTTACAAAAGAATAATAAAATGCGATGACAGATTTGCCTCACGACAGTTTGTAGCCTTACCATTTTAAAACAACTTCATAAATCAAGATCTCTGGACCCAAATCTGAAGTATTTTCTTCAAGCCTTGATCATAAGAAACATAAGTTGTACTGTAAAGTTTGTATATTAATGCGTGGAAGAGAACCGGCCTGAGTCTTAGAAGTCTAAAGGTAATAAATAAAATTCTACGTGAAAGAGAACCGACAGTTACACTTCTTATGCCACTAAACATTTCTTCCAATCAATGTGTATTATTTGATCAATGGAGTTGCCTAGCTGACTCAGTGTTCAAAACTGATAGGAGTAACGCAATAGAGAGAGAGCCTTGAGTGCAGATGTGTTGAGTGTCTATGGTGATTGTCAGCTACATGACCAGCAAATATCTGGAAGAGCTGCGATTTTGTGTAAAATGCAGTGCCAAATTACACAAAACTTTCAGAGAGACCTTCGGCATGTTGCATAAAGCTTATGGTGAGAAATGTTGAAGTTGAACACAATGTTGCGAATGGTACAGACGTTTCAAATCGAATCTTCATCAAGGATGATGCAAAATCAGGATGGCCGTCCACGTCTACAAGCATAGATCACGTGGAAATGATTCAGGAAATCATCCATGGAAAGAATAGTCTCACTGTACGTGAAGTGGTTGCTAAACTTAACGTAAGTACGGACTTGGTTTAAACAATTTTGATAGAACTGCAGCCGTGACGTGTTGTTGCTAAGTTTGTGCAACGTCTGTTAACAGCCGAACAAAAAAAAAGGATAGTGTAAGCACATAGGAAGAGTTTTTACGCCGAGGGAATGCTAACCCAAATTTCCTAAAGCAGGTGATCACTGGTGATAAAACGTGAGTGTACGATACCATAGGGAAACAAATATCCAACTGTCCAGTGGAGTTTTTGACAAGGCAACATAAATGTCTGTTGTCCCACAACGGGCATATTCCACTGATTTGGCACCATTCGATTTCTTCTTCTGTAAGTTGAATTCAACCATTAAAGATCGCAGATTCCAGATCATAAAGAATATCCAGAAGAAATCGCCTCCAGGTCATTCCAAAATTTCAATTCCAGCAGAAATTCCGGAACTGGACGAAATGATGGGAGGGGTATGTGCACAGTGAGGAGAAATGCATTGCAGAAGACAGGTTCGACTA
This sequence comes from Lepisma saccharinum, assembly GCA_022664845.1. NCBI lineage: Eukaryota > Metazoa > Arthropoda > Insecta > Zygentoma > Lepismatidae > Lepisma > Lepisma saccharinum. Next base: position 4,327 of record JAGDQP010068485.1, read on the forward strand.
ACGTAAGAGATAAGTATTACCATTTTCGTAGTTTTTTAAAAGTTCTGTTTCTTTTTTAATAACACTTTTATTTACAAAGCTCATTTGAGCGCGTTTAAGTTTTCAACAGGGAAGTAGTTTTATTGAGTTTAGGTTTGTAATGGGCTACCGCTACTCAAACATCACTTAATGTAGCTCTATTACTTGATCTAAGTTTTCTAAATTGTTTCCATATAGATATTTTATTTTTAAGTAATTTTATGCTCTTCTATTGTTTCTAAAGTGTAATTACACGTTCAAGATATAATTAAAATTAACTATTCCATACATGAATATTAAATGTTTGGCCAAATTTGGTGTTAATTCAATGTAGCTGGTCGTGCAGCAGCTTCACTGATTTAAGTGTGTTCTCTTCTCAAGGTTACGTGTCATTGTAAAGTATTCTTACATGCACCCGGAACCCCACATCCCCCTCAATATTTTTTGCAAATCCCCGCCCCTGGTTGGGAGAATACTTACGATAATCATTGATTTGCCCAAGCGGTGATACGAGATTGGCATTTGACAGGGATTCTGTGGCATGAAGTCAGTACAAATGCCTGTCTGGCAGACGCAAAATGAAACATGATTTTCTCGTAAGTAATGCTAAACGCGATTTCTTGCAGATATTTGAGTTTTGAGAAAGAAAATATATCTCGAAGTATTATATATTACGACGCTGGTTTTAATAAATCTGGGCTGTAGGAAAAATCAAGTGTAATGTAAGTCATTAGAGCAAATATGCAATGCAACCCCAATTATCTCATTCCTAGAAATAAATATTGATGAAACAATTATGGCTGCGACAGCTACCTCAACATGGCTGAGAGGAAGTGACGATCTATGATATTAAGGTTTTGTAATAATCAAAGATGTAAAGGTTTCAATTTGCAAAGTAAAGAGTTTTAAGAGTATTAATATTCCTAAATTCACTTTCAAGTCTTATATACAAAATGTGATTTCCAAGTACTCATCTATAAACAATATTTACGTTGAGACTGAAAGAAAGATTGGATTGCAAAGTGTGCCTCAGTTAAGCTAAGCATAAACTCTCTTCTAAAATAAAATTAAAATTTATGCCTTACCCATATAATGGTTTATGATAGCATGAGATGACTTCAGGTAAGTCAGTATAAAACAATAGAAATAGGCAGGAACCAAGATCCATCTCTAGCAAACACGTGAATGTACTACATATTCTCTGGTTATAACATCTGTTGGTATCGTCCCCTTTGTACGCACAAAGCCCAGTTGAATATGCCCTTGAAGTAAATAATTGAATCCCTACAACACATTAGAATAGAAGAAACATACATTGCTAGATTTTTGTTAGAATGCTTTATTTCTTAAAGATCTACTCATTTTCTGTAATATACTGGACCATATGTTAGGTTGTATTTATTTCGTTCAGTTTGACAATAAATTCTATACTTTGGTATTACTCCCTACTTTACAAAGAAAACTGTTAAAGCTTGGTTATTGTGACTTCTATAAACCAGTGGCTAAATAACTTGTAAACATTTCAAAGTTCGTTAATGATGTGTGTGTGTGTCTGTTTCTGCAGGAGAAAACAGAAACATTAGCCACTGTTGCAGATCAAAGCTATTTCTACTGCGATTGACTGAATTTTGTGTTTTGAGTAATATATTATTTACCCTTTTCCCTTGTCACAGCCGCCGTTAATCGATTTTGGACATTGACAGTCAATCACGCATCTCAGGCCACTGCTGCATTATTTGCATTAGTTGATGGGTGTTCGATGGGTTGAATGAAGTGAGGATAAACGTGAATATTTTGTAACGAGTGACTCGGAGAAGATGAAAGAGGAAGTTCTCTGGTTGATCACATTATAAATCGAACTCATGAGCTTGTTGCAGTGAAAAAATTGTTTTAAAATTAGATCGATTTTCCTGTGATATTGGAAGGTCATTAGTTGAATGTTCCCTTTCAGATTCAAGCATTTTTTTTCACCGATTAACATTTGTGTACACATTGTGTTGTTTTGTAGTAGAGCATCGTTCCAAGTCTGCGTTTAATAACATTTTTTTCTGATAAACTTAATACTAACATTCTAATCGTTTCGATGATTGTGAGGGCTACAGTTTAATATAAATGGCAATTGACTCTCTCTCCTATCCGTGTTCTTGGACTTAAACATCAGACTTTCAGTTCCAAGTTAATCAAGGTTGACTAGCTATTTACGCTCAAGTCGATTTACACCCTGCATAACTTCGGGAGCTACTATTAACGTGGAATCCGAACCACGCTTGGGTTTGAGTGCTTACTTTGTTGTTTTTATTATTGTTCTGAATTGAGCTTATTCCGTACACAGAGCTTGAACATTTTAATTACCGGTACTTCCTATGTCAAGATAAAGTTATTTTTAATTTGCAAGGTTTATTTGATTTGTTACATCTGTTATTCTAGAAGCCCGTGATACTTAGGTCTCTGGGTTATATATCTTATGCTACCGTAATTTTCCGTCACCAAGAGCTTTAATTCAAGGTGCCTCATTTAACACTGTGAAACAAGCCTAGAGAACCACGAAGTCCCTGCAGCTACAATTAATGCGGTCTGCCATATAATGGACAGTGGGCAAAGAGAGAGTTAAAAAAAGAAACCACAAAGAACTGTATATAACGGAAATCGATATTCAATCTCTAAGTTCCCTCTCAACTACTCACTTCCGATGGAAGATCGAGTCTGATATCCTCAGCCCCTGAAACCAACACAAACAGCTCACGCGGTTTTTTTTTTTTTTCAAGAACTTTGTTCCAAAGAGAAACTCTTCCAATCTCATCCGTTACTTCTTTTATGTGTCAGTCTAGACATAGAAAGTTAATATAATTACTGGCACTATTGACTCAAACGCAAATGCGTCAAAATGAGATGCATTATGTAGTATAGGTCTTCTTAACTCTTTAAGTGAGATAGGTTAAACTAGCGCACGGAAAATACATTCGGGCCGCATGATCAAAATAGCATTTGATATTTATTATCCAATGACATATCACTATCAATGCCATCGGCTAATAAGTTATTATTATTATTATTATAGGTTTATATTACACGAACAGAACTATGTAGAAAATTCTGTATTGCTTTGTTTGTTTGAAACAAAACACTATATAAATTATAGAACTTCCTAATTATCTCACGAATTTAATGAAAAGAGATTCGCCGCTTTCCAACAAAATTTTGTAGTTTCGGAGTTCATGCCTACACCAAATTTTGTATGAATACTCTTCGGTACCTTTAGAAAACGACTGTGAGGTGAACGTTCCGCCAAGAACCCAAGTTGTCAGTGTTGCCAACCCATCCGTGATTCACTCACTTACGAAATCATCAACATAACACAATAATGAATGTGCGTACGAGGCTGTGGAATTTTGCACACGGTCTTTTTTCCATCATATAGAGTCCCCCTAAGGAAGGATTTAATTAAGATCACCTCTGTTGTCAGCATTGACAACTTTTTTAAACATTGAATTCTTGTAAAGTCTTCTACATACCGGATTACCTATAAAAGAGTACGGCTTCCCAGAACTATCCCGTTCAGATACAGATGACTCTAACCGCGAATATTTGCGATAAGTATCTTATGATGTTGGATTTAAAACTATTGAGAAGAATCCACATCTTAATTATGACCAGAGAAAAATTATATGAGGAAGTAATCGAAGATATCATGGGATGGGGATATCATTTTCTTGAATGTATTTGCAGAAACAGGATAATCTTTTTTGATTCATTTTTTACTTGCAAAAGTAAGAAACTCAAGTAAAATAGCACTTGGAGTAGCTTCCGCTGGGATTTCTGCGAAATTGCTAATGGGTAGTAAAACAGCCCACTCTGCATTTAACTTTCCTTTAGATTTAAGTCATCGTGAAACCCCTACCTTCAACATTTCAAAGCAAAGCAACAAAGCTAAGGTTTTGTAGCCGTGTAAATTAATTGTATGGGGAGTAGAAGCATTGGACAGAATACTGCAGGACATAAGGAGCATAACACAGTAATGGGAGACGTAACAGTTATGTTATCTGGAGATTTTTTACAAACTTTGCAAGTTGTGCCAAGAGGAACTAGAACAGACGAAGTTGAAGTTTGTCTAAAATCTTCGTATTTGTGGCCAAAGGTCAAAAAGTTTTCATTAAAAAAAAATATTAGGGTACTTTTGGGTGGAGAAAAAGATCCAGAAGGATTAGCAAATTTATTATTAAAAAATGGGAACGGCAAAGTTAACAAACAGGAAGAAAATGTCGAATTAACAGATAATTTGTGAAACATAGCAAACAATATAAATTCCTGAACACAACGGATTTATCCAGATATAACTAACCAAGCCTCTTTCTTGGTCAAAAGAACGTACCACATTAGCAGCAAAAAATTACAAAATAAATTAAATTAATAATGTTCTACTAAGCAAACTTCCTGGAGATCAGATGATATACAAGTCAGTGGATGCAGATACACATATGGAAGAGGCACCTGTGGAATCTTTATATACTCTAAATCCTTGAAGTTTTCCTGCACATATACTACAACTTATAGTAGCCGACCGGTATAAGGCGTTAGGCCAACAACTGGAAGGTCGCGGGTTCGAATCTCGCCAGGGTCATGGATGTTGCTGGATTTAACTAGAAATAAGATAAAATAAATTTTATGGGTGGTATCAATACTTTTTAATTAGGTTTATAGGGTCGAATCGTGACGGGCCAGAGTCAAAAGTTACCAGAGTGGTCCATATAAAATAAAGTTTTAACTAAAAAGTAGGCGTACCATTAGTGTTGTTAAGAAATTTGAAATCTCCTACATTTTGCAACGGAACTAGACTGAAAGTAAAGGCACTTCACAGACACGTCATCAGCGCAATTGATATTACTGGATGTGGCGAAGATAAATTAGTTTTCATACCACGTATTCCACTAATTTCAGGCGATTTATCTCTTTGGATTTAAGCGTTTACAGTTTCCCTTGAAAGTCTGTTTTGCATATGATCATAAACAAGTCACAAGGGCAAACACCGAAGGAAGATGGGATAAATCTAACAGAGGAATGCTTTTCGCATGGCCTAGTGTACGTTGTATGTTCTAGAGTAAGGAACGCTAAATATTTAACAATTTATAAAAACGAAAAACGAGCTATTAATGTAGTTAAGGAAGGTTTTATAAAATCTACTTACAACGTTTATATTTAAGTAAGCAGTTACTGTATTTATTACATAAATTTCAATTAATTAATTCAACATATATATTTGTGTAATCATAGTAGTGCAAAATTTAATTAATATTCACGTAAAGATCATGATGATTGGTAGTTCTTCGAGTGACGCTGACAAATGAGTCTGTTAGCGGCACTCCAATGTATACAGCTAGTTTCGGACCTAGCGAACTATAAGCCCAATTTTGATGCTTGAACTTGCATTTGAAAGCTCTTTGCCATACTAACAAGGAGACTTACGGAAGTGTAACTCACCGATTTTAATGAAACTTTTCATACTTGTAGAACATCGAAAACTAATCGACACGTATTTTTTTTTATTTCGGCAATGATGCGGGTTTAAGGATAGAAACCACCCTGTGAACTTTAGGAGTGGTCTTCTACAGAAAACAATCATGTAGAAGAAACAATACTGCCAGAGGGAAGGGCTAGGACAGCTGATTCAGAATCGGACGTCAAAAGTACAAAATTCAAAATGGCGGATCCAATATGGTGAATACAATTACAAAAAATCGTCTGGTTTGAAATGCTTTGCAGCTAACCAAGAACAAATATAGTTGGCAGGAGTTACTGCGAGAAGGTGTCAGACCGATTTGAAACTCCTTTCTGTACTGATGTTAACGGGATGCTTGATTAAAGTGAGTCTCATCACCTCTCATTAGTCGGGGTGCTTATTTATAGTGAGTCCCCTTGCCTCTCACTATGTCAGAACTTCATAGAGCCTCAATTGTTATAATTATTAATTTATAGCGAAAACGTTTTACAGTAATGATATTCCGTAAAAAAGTGTGTGATTCATAAACATTGTTTACACCACGCACACCTTATTACGGCAATAACTGTGCACAAATCGCAAAATGCTGCACAATCTTTGAAATAAAATGTTACGGGATTTTCAAACTCAGGTGGTTTTTCTTCCAAATAACTGTTTTTGTACCACGCATACCTAAGAAGATTTGCAAATCTGGGTGACGAAAACTGATTATGAATCAGTGAGTGGATCTTAATTATCTTTGTCTTTGATTACAATAATCAACCTATCGCTGGTTAGACTTAATCGGTCGTTATATAATCGTTTCGAAATTTAAATCTTACTTTCAGCATCACTATTCCATTCAACAATCCATTTTAACGCTAAAGAAAGTGAAGACGAAAATTTCGGGCATCAGAGTTAAAGTACGAATAAATTGCATTATCAGAATTAAACCTACTTTCCCAATTTAGCGCCTATTGCGTTATTCAAGGTTTAGCACGGGACCCAAACATATAAATAAGCACCCGACTAGTGAGAGGGGAGGGGACTCACTATAAATGAGCACCCCAAATAGTGAGAGGTGACGAGACTCACTTTAATCAAGCATCCCGTTAACATCAGTACAAAAAGATGTTCAAATCGGTCTGGCATCTTCTCACAGTAACCCCTGTCAACTATAATTGTTCTTGGCTAGCTG
>JAGDQP010068486.1:0-11015 GCA_022664845.1 Lepisma saccharinum
CATGCAGATAGGGGCTGAGCTTGGACTTAAACGACATCGGGAGTGCCACTATTATCTCAGCGACCCAAAGACTATGATTTCGACACTAATATCGATTATTTTTACATGTCACCCCTTCCCACTCCAAGGGGTGTCTTACACATCGTGAGTGTCGTGATTTTTTCAACTCTGGTTGGAGTTTCTTTGCTTATGTTCTAACAAGACGGAAAGTTTATCATTCTTTGAAAACGAGTACACAGAGATACCGTTCTTGCGCAAAAATATAACCCTGTAGTATATATTGAAAAAGTTTTAACAGAGTAACCAATGGCACATCAGTCATTCTTGCAGGTACTTTAGTAACAGGTGTTAACAGAGTCGGATTTATTTTATTTTATTTATTTTACAAATCGTCTAGATATACCCGCATAATCCCAGTTATTCAACTTGTTGCAACATTGCTCGGTATCACTAGTGTGTGTGCATGGATTTTGACCGAGCATGAGATACACCGTATATAAAACGTAAGGTGTAGGGGTATGAGTGGTGCATCCAGAATATTTAGGTTTTAGATCCTTTGATAACGAAGATATAACAAAAGGGACCTTTAATCCAGCTCATGGTATCCGTCCGTCCGTGTCCAGAAGTTAAATCTCAGGAACTACAAGGGAGAGAGAGATCCTTGAGATGCCATTCAAAAGATATTGACTAGAATAACTCATCAACCGGAACTGTCTCAAGGTGCAGTTTCGTTTAGGCGATGGTCGTATGCAATGACTGCATTCAGTGAATGCGTGCAACGGAAGCACGCAATGGGGTAGTTTCCTTTGTGCATTTGGCGCGTGCGCGACGCCCTAGTATATCTATACAATCATATAATTTACTTTTCGTGCAATACGAGTTTAAGATCTTTCTGTAAACAATATTTCTTACAGTAACAGAATTTTAGACACGATTGCAAACTACTATAATAATAATAATATAATCAGCATTTTAAATTAAACTCAACTTCCATTCAATATAAAACAATATAGTTACTTCAAGCTGCCAGAAAACTCTGCTGCCATCTATCGAACATCAAACTTACTAGAGGACAATCACATCTTTGCATGTATTCTCTTTCTTTCGGGTTTTACCAACAATTTTATAGTATTTTCGTGCATTCTTCACGTAGCTTTTAATTCTCATCTCTGCTGAAGTTCATATTTGGCACAAAATAGTTCCAAATTCAAAGAGAACACGAATAAAAACTGCACAACACTCTACAACGCATGCGATTGCCGCAGCTTGACTGCTCTCCAAAGGAGTCGTTGCAACAGTTGCTAGCGACACCATGCATCCGACGCGCAAACCAAACCGGCTTCACTGATTTCCCTTCTACGTGTCAATGCAGTGGCGCGTGCAGCAGTTGCTTGCGATCTTCGTATGCGAAAATCGCACAAACGAAACTGCACCTTTAATTGGTGCAGTAGTTCAGTGTTGCCCACCCTTTTGTTAGTTCTTACGTTCAATTAGTCCTAGCTGCGCCAAACTTGGCATAAACAATATTCAACACAATAGAAAAATACTGGAAGGGCTCCAAGTCCCTAAGGACCTCCACTTCCCAGTGTTGCCAACCTATTTTGTATTAAAAAAATAAATTGCTTCCATTACGTTAGGCATAGTAGCACCAAACTTGCTATAAACATTATTTGACAATAGAACATTCCTGTGGGTTTTCCGTACCTAAGCATTGCAGTCGTCAATGTTGCCAACCTATTTTATAAAAAGTATTGCTTCCGTGCCTAAAATGCTATCAAGGGCCCGGAGCCTTTGCAGTTTTTAGTAGAATCGCAGCTCTAACATGTTTCAATATTAGAATGGACTCTAACAATACTGGGGCATGTGTTTTACCTCTGTCTTATTCACTATGTCATTTTGAACGAAAATGTACAAAGATGAAGATATCAGGGAAAATTTGACACCCGGCAACCCGGGGTAAAATGAAATAGAAGTTTTCTCCATTATTTTCATGTAACGAGCAACTGATAATCAGAACTTTTAAATTTTAGGGTCTCCGTTTTAACCAAGCTATTCGATAGACTTTGTACAGAACTGTTATAGTGAGTCGAGTTAGAGCAGCGACTCGACTCGAATGTTGTTAGTCTCGCCGTTAGAATTGAGTCGAGGAATTGACATTACTAGTTGGACGTTGGTGAAACGCCCAAATACTTTTCAGAACCAAAGTTGATACCAAAAAAGGTTTTGTTCGTTTAGTGGACAGAACTGGGTGTTGTTCATTATAAGTTCTTTCCATTACAAATGTCATTTACTGTTCAGAAATTGACGAAGTGAAGCGGCAGTTGTGTAAAAATTAGCCATCGTTGATCAAAAGGTCGTCTACACTTAGGAGACAACGCTAAACCCCACGTGGCAAAAATTACTAAACAAGCTGAGTGGCATGGTGTGAAGTATTCCCGCACCCTCCATATTCCCCGAACTTAGCATCAACACACTGCCGTATGTATATAAGTCACTTCCTGACACAGGGTGTTCAAAACCAGGAATAATACAGAAAGTGACTTCTGGAACTTCATCACGCCACGGAGCCGTGTTTCTCCAGGGACGGGATTGAAGGCTTGTAAGTAGTTGGTAGAGAAGTGTCGGTCCAGTCGAAAGTTATTTTGAATGAATCAGATATGTTTCCCTATTTCAAAGCTTAATAGCAGTATGAGGTACAAAAACTTATATTTATTTCCGATCAACCTGGTGTGCAGGAAAATATTGGATGAATGGAAACTTGCTCTCCCCATAATAAGAAGTTTTAGAATCTAAATCAAGGAACATCTACCTTATTTTTTTAACTGCCCCTCACCGAGCGGTCGTAGCTCAGTTGGTAGAGCATTGACTTAGCAGTCGGAAGGTCCTGGGAACAATCCCAGCAACCACCCATTTTGAATGAGGTTTTTCCAAAATTTTCTTTAGTAATACCAGGAACCTTCAGTAGAACGCTTTCCGTTCATAATAGGCAGCGTAATGAATTTACTGTGAAAACACTCCGGAGTCTTAATTTCAGTGCTACTCAAACATAAAATTCTAATAATATCGAAAATACCGTTGCGTTCCTGAAGTATTAATTATATATTAATATTTTTACCATGAACATTTCAGTAGGGAATTAGAAAAACTAGGAGCATAAATTCATACTAATTTTAGTTATCTATAGAAAGATTATTCTGAAGTAATTATTAATGCTGAAGAAAATTCATTAATTTTTCTTCCTTTTAGGACTTGAGAAATGATCCCAACACAATCAAGGAATTGGGCAAAATGAAGCAAGAGCCAGTGAAACCAGAAGAAGGGAGAACAATGGCTGAAAAGATAAGCGCGTTTGCTTATCTGGAATGTTCAGCTAAAAGCAAAGAAGGCGTACGTGAAGTGTTCGAAACTGCTACCCGTGCCGCACTGCAGGTAATATAATTGGTCTTGTAGCGTTGATACCTCTTGTGTGTACGCTTAGATTCAGACAGCATATGAAGTAACTGATTGTATACTTTCAGTATTGCTTCCTTCCTTCGGACGGAAAGCCTTCCTTCACTCCAAATCACTCAAGACATCTTATCTTATCAATTCATGCTTATTTTGAAGTAAAGATAGGGCTTGAAAACAAAAAAGTACGCTAGTTATTGATCTATTAAATGCGATTGTCTGTAGGGTTAGAACTTGAAACCTAATACTTCTTTCCCAGTTTTAGTTAATGGTTGTTTTCCTATCAAATGAATAATGTGTTATCAAGTTTGAATTACTTCAAATTACGATTACGTAACCCATGTAGCAAGTACAAAGGCACGTGGAATTAAAATAGTGTAGACTCAAATTTAACTGACAATACCGAAATAAAAAAAAAGTAGTTAATACCGATTATAATTGTGTTATTTACATTACAGCTGTGTTTTGTCTGTTTCTTGATGTTCTTATTGCTAGGCAAAGACATGCAGTAGTAATCACATGTAGAAAAGAATCTTTTGCGTAAATAAAGTGTACTACAGCAGTTACATTTTGGAACAAAGGTACACAGTCAGTGACGAACATTTGACCATATCTACTCTCTGACTCACACCCACAAGCCTAGCAGGATTTTAAATCCGAGGGCTATGCAGTAAGTAAGGGCAAATTGTTTGGAGGTTGAATAAGATTGGAAGTGACCTGATGACGCTACCACAGTTTTAAGAGGCATCTATAGGACAGGTCTGAAATTGGGCAACGAATGGCAGGAAAAGCGCCAAACAAACAACAGTGCGAGAAACAGCCGCCCAGCTAAAAATTGCACCTTACAGGAGTAGCTTTCTGATTGTGGGCAGAAAAAGTGAAACAGAGGGGGATTAACTAAAGAATGGTCCATCAGTATGCTGCAAGCTGTATGAGTGAAGATAAATTGTACCACTGGCTAGAAATATTTCAGCTAGTGTCCATCACTCAATTATCCTGGTGAAGATAGTGATTTCAGACTCACATGCATAATGACAATGAGCTGATCGAACACTGATGTTCATGATCGCAACAGTGACCACATAAATTCGCCTATGCTCACAAGTAAGTGTGTCTACGCGAGCAAAGTTTTCACCAGTGATAGAGCTGCCAGTGGACGACAACCCGAAGCGAAAGTCTTCCAGCTTTCGTGAAATCTCTGTTAACTCACTGTTAAAATTTCCTTTCACACATACAGCTTTCATCATATTACCGGGTCATCCTCTTGTGAATCTGCTTTGGTTTCACTTCATCTGACCACATCTTACTACAAAACTGTGCGTCTTGAACGTGCAATTCTCTAGTACGGCGGCCATGATCTTCGAACTGTAGTTTGTTTCGCGCTTGTTCTGCCATTCGTTGTCTGTACTTGCCCGATAGATTTCTTAACGCTGTAGTAGTTTCATAAGATAGCGTCCAGGCGTAATAAATAACGATGCCATTTGCCTTTCCGTGTTGATTTTCCTTCATATATGTGAAACGGTTTTAAATATTTACGCTACACTTTAAAAATCACTAAGTGGTGTGTCAAGTGCAAATACGTGTGAAAAATTGTGCGCTAAAAGTGCGTCGCGTATAGGATTAATATAAGCGAAAAATATTTAAAAGGAGTAACGATAAGCCAGTTAATGTATATGAAATCTTTCTTATTTTCTGTAGCTCTTTTTCTTTTTCCTTAAGATCATAAAGAATAGATTTATTATGCAAATACCCCGATAACCAGATTGAATGCTCTTATATTCATAGAAGTTGGTATTTATGTACTTCATAGAATATGTTTAGTTCAGATTTACGAGGTACCTGGAAAAGTCAGGGAATTTAGTTAATAGTACAAAATATCGATAACGTTATTATTTTTACTTCTCTGGTTTTGACCATCCAAAGCGTTGTGAGTATACTTTTCTTTTACGACTGAACTCCCTAGCATGAAGGACTACTCTCAATCGCGAGTTGTTATGAGTGAAGGAGGGGGAAGATTGGGTAGATATAGAGGGACAGCTTACATCAAAGAAGTTTAATTTTTTTTTTTTCTATCAGATTTTATGTTTGTTTAATGCTTGCCGGCTTAAATTTTAGAACCTTGTGTTGGAACTAAAGAAAATAATTACATTTTAGAACCAGTTAAGAGGAGCATGAAATCAGGTTTTTAGCAAGTTACTGAAAAGTATTCAACTCATGAATATGTACGTTTTGATATATACGTACTCATGGATATGTCCCGAAATTCGTGTGTAAATTTCATTGTTCCAGTACACAGAAATGGAAAGAAAGAGGGCAACCAAATTTGGAGGGAGTGTAGATGAAGGTCTGAAGTTTTGTTTGACAGCAAAACGAGGTCATGGGTACAACGGACTGATCAGATAAAAGGTCAGAATATGAATTTTTCCTTATGGGATTTCAATGTCTCATATACAATTCTTTTGAATATTGATCTCTGGTAGCAAAAATTGGTAACTTCTGATGATAAACAATGTGCTAATGAGAAATGTGGACAACTGTGACCTCTTTTGCGAGAGTAGCACTCCTTTCAACAACTTATTGTACAAGGTTAATTCTATCGATAAAGGCGACAACGAATACACAAAGGATCGACCGAAGATTTAATTTTAAAAAAATTGAAAGGTCAGAAATGTCACAAGAGGTCAAAGGTCACGCAGCTTAAGTGTCATATTTCAGACAATCAGGATTATCAAAGCATTCGACTTTTGAAACAGTTAATTGAGTTTCTATAAGATTTAAAATTAAAAATGACATGTCACTTACGAGAATCCAAAATGTGCCCCTCAACAGATCATCTGTGACCTTTTAGGGAGTATCGTTCTTTTCAACAGCTTATTGCACAAAATTATCTCAATGATAGAAGATCTCATGGAACATACGCCTAAAGGACAAATATCATATTATGCAAAGTTTGAAACTCTGAATTGACAGTGAGTTTGTTTGAGTTTTAAACTATCGATGACATGCACTAGAAAAATGGGAAACTGTGTCCCCTAGGAAGTCATTACCTGAGTAATTCCAATTTTCTCAACTTCATTCGAGACTTTTACCGTTATTTACTCATTTGCGTATCTACTAAGTACAGAGAAACATTTGAAATATTACCTTACCTGTACAGCAGTTCTTGACTTCTTGCTGGACTCCGTCATCGGTTGTTATTCATCTATTCCACGTGATGTCCCAGATGTACTAAGCATAAATTAACTCTGTGTGTCAGTTGAGTGTCTGTGAAATTTATTTTAAGTGTGTCCGGGGTTATCTGTTCAACGCAACGCTCTATCGATCGTCAAAGATTTGCAAGAGTTGTTGAAGGATTCCTGTTAAAAGAAAAAAAATATTCGTATGGAGTTAGATTGGGGCTTCTAGCTGGCCACTGTACTTCACTCCCCATACTTAACAAACGGTTTCCGAACCTCCCTCTCAAAATTTCAAGTGTTGCCCTAGTGCGATGTGCTGGAACCCCATCCTGTTGGAACAACATTTCATTGTTCGGGTCAAAATTTAAGCGTTCAAGTTGAGGGAAAAGAAATTCACGCAACATATTCTGGTATGTAATTTTATTTACGTTTCCATCAAAGAAAAACGGCCCAAGTACACAATTTGCTGTTAGTCCCATCCATACCATAATACCCCTTTGGTCAGTAGAACGTTCAGTTCTTTCCAATGGTGGACTGAGAACCCCAGAACCATGCATGGGATGAGGACACCGTTCCATTTAAGAAAAACTTAGCTTCATCAGACATTATTATTTGAAATCGAAACCTAGGGTTTTCAATTAATTTGTCTATGAACCAATTACAAAATAACATTCTAGCACCGTAATCTGCTTCTTGTAATATATGTACAATCTACATTCTGTACGCCCTAACCTCCAGTATACGCAATATCCTATTCATCGAACTTCTTGAAACGTTGAGTGCAACACTTCGACGCCATATAGATTTTCTGGGTGAACAAAGCACAGAACGAACCACTTTGCGTTTATTTTCGTCTGTAGAGACAGTTCCTGGTCGACCGAGAAAGGTACTCCTTATTGAAATAGTTATTTGGAAACTGTTCATACAGAAGAATAGGGTGTGTGTTGCTTATTTTCACACCCCACTGTATAAACGCCTTTCTCCGTGTTTGTGTGACTGACTTCCCACTCAGAACTTACCACTCTAGCAAATCTGCACGCTGTTCCTTTGAAAGAGTATCCATTCCGGCAATACGATACCCACACACAAACACACATGAGTATAGCAAAAATAGAAGAAATTCGACAGTTCTTGTTAAAAAAAAAAATCATAACTAAACAGAACAACCACTGACGCATTTAAGATGCAAGATCAGTACTCAAGACCTTGACTCTCTCTTCAGCTAGATAATGTGTTCAAATAACACCAAACCACCCTTGTAAATGAAAGACTGATTTTTTACGTGTGTCCAAAACATAAACAGAAGATATTTATGCCTCAAAGTCAGGAAGGGACTGTAAACAAACGATAACCGAGCATCCCTTTCTACATATGGGGAAGCAACTTTTTTCCCGCGAAGTTTCTTCGCTTCTTCACAATTCCCATTAGAAAGCATCCACGAAATAATTATGTGCACACATTTTTTTTTTTTAAAAAAAGAGAAATTTCAACGACACCAATAACTTCATGCGAAGACAGTTTTAGTGTGAAATGGTTCAGTAGCAATGCTCCCATAGTCATAGGGTAAACAAAGGACACGTATGGGCGATAGATATTCTTCGTGGATAAGTGTCGTAACGGTATTTGACTAACACCAGCATTCCGCAAGCTCCTCAGCTGCATAATACACTACTCTGAAATCTGACCTCTGAAGTATTACTGACTTCTGAAGCTAAAAAATAATAATAAAAACCGTTTCTACATCAGTATATGAACATTATGAACAATTACAAGCCTTCCACTGTTTACAATTTCCCCGGAAATCGCGTTAATTCTACAAAGATCGTAGGTAACCAAATAGTCACAATTTCCTTTCTCATATTGCAATGTCATTCTTAATTTTAAACCTCATATGAATGTTTCAGACGACGTATGCTTTCATAGTAGTCTATACCCCCAAAAAGAAACTTTAGCTTTCTGGCGTTTGACCTGTTGTGGTATTTACGACCTTTCAGTTTTGCTGAAAAGAAACCTTCACGGTCCTTTATTTGAGTATTCGTGGTCGTCATCTTTGATAGAATAATTCATGTACCATAAGCTGTTGAAAGGGGCGCTAATCTCTGAATGGTCACAGATGACCTGCTGAGGATCACGAGGCCAAGTTTTGGATTCTCGTAAGTCACATGTCATTTTTAATTTTAAATCTTATAGAAACTCAAATCTATTGTTTCACAAGTCGAATGCTATGATAGTCGTCATTGTCTGAAATATGACACTTAAGCTGTGTGGCCTTTGACCTCTTGTGACATTTCTGATCTTTCAATTTTTTTTAAATTAAATCTTCGGTCGATCCTTTATTTGTGCATTCGTTGTCGCCTTTATCGATAGAATTAACCTTGTACGATAAGTTGTTGAAAGGAGTGCTAATCTCACAAAAGTCACAAGTGACCTTCTAGAGGTCACAGTTGTCCACATTTCTCATTAGCACATTACTTAGTATCAGAAGTTATGCACGTATACCAATTTTTGCTACCAGAGATCAATATTCAAAAGAATTGTATATGAGACCACCATTTAACATTGAAATCCAATAAGGAAAAAAATAACATTTTGACCGTTGACCTTGTATCTCATCAGTCCGTTGTACCCGTGACCTCGTTTTGCTGTCAAACAAAACTTCAGACCTTCATCTAAACTCCCTCCAAATTTGGTTGTCCTATCGCTTCCCATTTCTGTGTACTGGAACAATGAAATTTACACACGAATTTTGGAACAGTCTGTACATTGAGCTGCAGACGTTATTATAAGCTATTTTATTATATTTTTTCTTCTTTCAATTTTGTTCATGTGTTTTCGAATAAATAAATGTCATAAAAATACACAGAAAGGCAGAGGGTGGATGTTGTGGTGTTAAAATATCTTCGAATTTTTCCCCTTCAAAATCTTTTAATGTACATTTCAACTAGTAGTCTGTTTATTTTATATGCAATGTAATTAATATCTTATGTATGTACATATTCAGTATATGAAAAATAGATACGTTACGGTATGTTTCAAGACTTGGTTTTGAATATTTTTAAGGTAACATTTTTTTAGTTCCTTTTTTCTTTCAATTTTGTTCATGTATTTTCGAATAAATAAATAAATGTCATAGAAATACACAAAAAGGCAAAGAGTGAATGTGGTGGTGGGCCTTTCTATGAAGTTTTTCCTTTTTTGATACAACTTTTAGCTAACAAAAATTTCCTAATCTTAGAAGCACTAGAAACTTAAGAAATATACACTAGAAACTTAAGAAATTTACACTAGAAACTCAAGAAATTCAACCTGATAAATGTGCTCTACAGACCTAGAAAAGTCAGGAAAAATGAAAATAGAAAACCCCTAGTAACCCTGTTAGTTTCGCCTATTTTAAGACAGCCTTGTTCACTGGTTTAAAGACCCTGGTTCGCTGAAATTGCAGTTGTTGAGCAGCTTATGAGAGTAAAAGGAAATAGCTTTTATGTCTGTTTGTCAATGGCTCTTCCGAGCAATGTCTTTGCGTTCTTTAAAACTGGAAATGTTATCAATAATAATAGTACACCAAGACCACCTGGCAACAGTGCTAGAGAAGAACTAGCTAGTCACCAAACAGAAGGGCAAATCTACCTTTCAGACAGGTGGAGCAAATCTACCTTTCAGATGCCACCTGCTTTCTGATATGATGTCTACAAGTTACTTAACCTGAGTACAATTTATAATCCGATGTTTAATTCGGTAGGTCCCTAATACCTATTTGTAGGTAGAAATCAGAATAAGAATCCACAGGAAACAAAGAGTTCAGGATGTAGAAAATTTGTTCTCCATATTCATTCATTGTCTTGAGAAAAATAGTAACAATATAAAAATATTTGTATTGGCGGTACAGATCTATGATTACACTCATCCCCATGTGTGATCAAACGAGAAGTAAACATTTTGAGGGGATAGACTATGTCGTGGCTCTATATATTTGTAGGGCTAGTTTGTCCGGGAATTTGTTGGGTATCAGTGTATGTAGTCATTCACAGCACCGAGCGTCCTAAAAGTTGTGCAGCCCGCTTTTCCATAGTACGAAATTAAAACACACAGAAGTTTTAATTCATTAATGGCACAGACGGGATAGGGTAGGAGTGGCCAGATCCTAAGTAGAAGGTACCATCCCGACATTTTTCTCACGTAGCTGGGGGAAAATCTCAATGAGGGTGGTCAATCGCTGCTATCGAACCTAGTACTTTCCGAATACTAAACCAACGCTGTACAAACTGAACACACAGGTATATTGTTCTTGAACTGAGTTCTGCCGACCGGGTAGCTGTGCGGTCTAAGGCGTTAGGCCAATGACTCGAAGGTCCTGGGATCGAATCCCGCCAGGGGCATTACTAGACTGGCCCA
>JAGDQP010068487.1:0-11014 GCA_022664845.1 Lepisma saccharinum
TTTTTGCAGTAAGCACATGTTGCATCGTCGCCTTGTCTCTCAAAATGTTTATGCACGGAACTTCTCTTCCCCATGATGACACTACGAAACTTCAATTCGATTGGTGAATAATATGGCAACACAACAGCTCTTTCTCCCTTCGGCTCCAGACAAACAGAAACACTACATTCCAATATAGTCAACAGGAATTAGGAACTAGGCCCTAATTGGTGGACTGTAATCAGCGTAGGGAAGCAACAATTGTCTAATGTCTAGTCCTACCAACTTTGAAAACTTGTGCAGTGTTGCGAAACTTACAACACCGTGATATGAAATGTTGTTATCGGCAGCACTTTGAAGTGTGATATTGATGATTGCTATGCTGTTGTGAGTTACAACTTGTGACCAGTGTACTACTGTCTGGCCTATTTCTCAAAAGCGACAAGAGTAGTAATACTAGTGACAAGAAGTTTCTTTGTGGCAGGTTTTACAAGTGTTTGTTTCTCAAAAGTAAAGTGACAATTTACAACAGACTAGTGACAAGTTGTTCTTTGACAAGTCATTTTTTGTTCTGTTCTGTAGAACCGAAATTCTTGTCAAAACAACTATAAAGTATCGCAGATTTTGACAGGTCTTCGTAGTTTGGTCGAAGACTGACAACTTGCAATAATATAAGAAATTCGAGCAGAATGATGGGTTCTAGTGACTTAAAAGTCAGGAAAGTAAAATGCAATGTCGTCTAAGACGTACAGTACACAAAGAAAGAATAAATTATAATATCCACGAGATAATGGAATTTATCTATTGTGCTTTCGGCAACTTTGCGATTGAGTATAGCTTGTCCCTGACAGCATTTTGAATGAATTAAAACTTATTGGGTTTGAATTGTTTAGCCTAGTTATTTTTTATTCTGTTTGTAAGACACACCACAATGCACACCAATGCCTGCTTCTAGCTTTATCTTGTGTATGCATTATCACGGCGGCGTGTTACACAGAAGGCTCTTGGTTGAATCCCACCAACCTTCTTGTTTTACAAATTGCTTTCATTTAGGTTTTACACTCATGGGTAATTCATTGTACATCATTACAATGTAATTTACGGTAAGACCCCGCCAAGCGAGCGAAGGCGGCTTAGTTAAAATCAGGTTACGTTTTTTTCTTTTCTCCCACACGTTTTGGGACAATCGCTGATTCTGACGTTAAACTTTGTAGAGGCAATCGCTGTCCTTTTGATTGGGATCTTCTTGTCTTGTCCTCATCTTGCAGGTAGAAGCAGGGGCTGGATTCAGTCGATTTTGAGAAGGAATCACTCATTTTCGTTTTCTGCAGTGTTGCCGCCTCTCACCATCATGGTGTTACTTGTAGGAGGAGGGGAGCGTTGAGAAATTCCCTGGCACCTTTTGTGCTTTCACAGGTACCTGTTTCAGTAATTGTGAAATAGAGTGAGATACTTTTATCCACCAAAATAAATTTTCTGCGTTACTGCCCGTACGACGATCCGGATCTGGCTTCGCATTTCTGGGATCCGGATCTGGCTCCACTTTTTCGGATCCGGATCTGGATCCGCTTTTTCGGATCCGGATCTGCATCCGTTTTTTTCGAATCCGGAACTGGATCCGCTTTTTCGGATCCGGATCTGGATCCGTTTTTTCGGATCCGGATCTGGATCCGCATTTTTCGGATCCGGATCCGGAAACTTTTGGCCATCCCTAATATATTCCTATGTTCATGGTTTGAATATTAGGTTTCAAAATAATCTCACACATTGTCAAATTTTATATATTCCGAACTCTTGATTCTTTTGATATTCGAGATTATCTTATCTCGGAGGATTCACTAACCTTATTTTTTACTACAACGCCATGTCGAAAAATATACCCTAATTTCCTGATGACTCTTCATAAACGTCTTTGTTTCTGGGTTTAAAATATTTGACGTTCGAAATACGAAATATCCTGAAACACTGAAGTATTTATTCTAAATATATTTTAATGGCAGAGAGTTTGTTACAATTCATACACGAGGGGAAATAACATTAAACATTGTCCGGCCCGATGCAATTACCAATCGTTTACATCGCAACCTTTCTTTAACAAAGAGAAAAAAGTAGCTACTTCGTATTGAATTGCAGAGATGTTAATAGCTGAAAAACGTTTGGATAGTAGTAGACACAAGCAATATTTAGTATCTACAAGATTGAGCACAAGCACGACCGTAAATAATATATTTGCAGCTAATGTTTTATTTCATTATTTGTGCAGAGTATTTTCTTTCGAGAAAATTATAAAATCCGAATGGAAACCTATTCAGGTACTCCTGGGTCGATGAAACAATAGGATGAAGTATAAACATTAATAAAGATTTGGTCATCCACTAAGTTCTTGAATTTATCTACTCATGATTACATGTTGTTTGATATTTTAATACAATACTTTAATTGGTTCAGATTCTTTTTTTTAGTTTTCGGTATTTAGTTATTTAATTTAAACAGAGTCAACACAAAATCCTATGTACGAGGGCCGTCCCAAAAGTAAGTTTCCTTCACGGCCAACAGATAGCAGAGCGTGCTTGAGATATTCATGAGTTGGTAATCGTATGCGCCACGTGGTACTTTCCGAATGCTCACTGTAGGTCCGTTGTAGCGGCTCAAGATAGCTGTTCTTATTCCATCCCCGGTGACTGCAAGGTTAGGTCTATCATAAAGCTTTTGAACGCACAGAGCATAGCGCCGATCGAAATTCATTGTCAGCTGTGTCAAGGGGATGTCACGAGGAAGCAGATGGTGTGTCGCTGTTGCAGGTAATTTTCAGAATTTCGGCAAAACGTGCATGATGAACTTAGTGGGCGGCCATCCATTCTTACGAACGACCTTGTGGAACAGGTGCGGCAGCGCATTGTGGAAAACCGCCGCTTCACCACTACGGACTCCAGCAGCCATTTTCTCCAGATTTCCCGCTGCTTTTTCCATGGAATTTTCACGAAGAACCTGTTTTTCCGGGAATTGTGCGCCAGGTGGGTGCCGAAGCAACAGACACCCGGACACAAAACAAAGCGCATGGGATCGGCGACGAGTTGTTATACAGGATAATCACAGACGATGAAACGTGGGCTGCACACTTTACCTCAGAATCCAAGAAGTAGTCAATGCATTGACGTAAGAGTGGATTTCTGAGCAAGACGAAATTCAAGCTGAATGTGTCTTCGCGGAAAGTGATGTGTGCGGCATTCTGGGACTGGCAGGGTATAACAGGGAGAAATTTTGGTTTACGTCCCGCCTATTATATGCCCATCCAGTGTGAAGCGTTTCCTTGGAAGCCAGCACCAATGCGGAGAGGTGTTCAGCCAGCCCAGTCGATGTAGCAGTGGTAGTAGGATGGGGGCCCAGAGATGGCAGCACGTATCAATTAGTCAAGTATAGTTGATTCGTGTGTGTGATGTTTCTTGAACTGAAAGACATTTAATGGACGGCGATATCACTATATATATATACATATATGAACTGTTGCTAATAAGAGAAATAGTTTATACGAGTGTTATTGCAGATATATGTAAGTGAAAGTGCATGTCTTGTAGTAATTTATTAACCGCTACACCATGTAGTAGAAAGCAGTGGTTATCACAGCACGATACCACCAAGAAAACAGCAGTTGACTATTCTAGAGCTGATTGGAACAAATATAGCACAGAACTAACAAACAAACTTTCATGGCCTCAACTCCATACATGATGCCATACAAGTAACTGACGTTTTACGAACAAGTATCCAAGACGCATCCACTTCAAGCATTCCGACGAAAACAGTTCAACCCTACAAACCACGACTACCTCCTCGCTATGCTGCGTACGCAACACAGGTGCGAAACTTGTATAACGAATACAAAAGAACCAGAAGTGAAGAAGTACTAAACTTGCGAAGAAGATATCAAAGGATGGTCAGGAACTACATAATCGCTTACAAACGACTGGAGTGGAATAGGGCATGCACTAAACTAGAACTAACTAAAAATCCAACACTGTTCTGGAAAAAGTTTCACCAGCCTACAGGCACAACCACACTATCAACGTACCCTATTATACATAAAATCATCAAGCACCACAAACCGATAATGAAAAAGCCAATGCGTTTGCATCTCACTTTGAAAAGTTTTTTTCACCCCAAAACACATTCACTTTACCATTCTATGAAAGGGTAGAAGCGACAATAATAGCCGACGATGACAAGCACAAGCCAAACGAACGTGACATTAATGACATGCCCAATATGCTACTGAATGAAGTAGTAACACAAGAGGAAATACGTTCAATCGTTCGCCACAAGAAAAGCACTGCACCTGGACCAGACAATATTACATATCGTTATATCAAGGAAGGACCTACGATTCTTTTCTAACTGCTGACTGTTCTATATACGTTCCTTCTCAGAGCTGGACTATATCTGCCTCAATTCAAAGTTTCTCACATGATTCTATTCCTCAAGCCAAACAAAGACCCAACAAATCCAGGATCATATAGACCTATTCAGCTAACATCTACACTAGGTAAGGTACTAGAGCGCATAATATTGCAAAGACTCTACACGATACTAGCAAACAAGTCAATATTACCACTATCACAAGCTGGATTTAGACCTTCCAGCAGCACGCACAACCAGCTTCTAAGACTGGATATCTTAGACATCATAACTCACCAGTTCAATAGGATAAAACCATCCTGTCTTCTCCTCTTTGACATAGAAAAAGCCTTCGACCATGTTTGGTATGCTGGACTACTATACAAACTGCAGAGATACCGATTTCCTTTATATTTTATCCGCTTTATCACATCCTTCCTCAAGGACCGTCTCATATATATTATAATAAACCAAGCGAAGTCACGCACAGTACGGCCGATAACAGGAGTACCACAAGGATCAGCCCTTTCTCCTTTACATATTATACACTGCAGATATGCCGAAACCAATTCCAAATATCCATCATTTCCTTTTTGCTGATGATACTGCATTCCTGGTTACAGCTCCTAGTATACAGGTAATAAATTCCAGCCTTGAACGCATGATAGAGCTGTTCGAAATATGGTGCAACAGGTGGAAACTAAAAATAAATAGCGACAAAACTCAAGCTCTCGTTATACTGCCACAGAACCGGACTTCTAGAGTATACCGAAAAGATACCAATTGCAAATACAGCCAAGTACCTAGGTGTCACATTTGACAGACATTGAACATGGAATGCTCACCTGAACGAAGTCAACCGAAAAGCTCAGAACAGGCTAAAACTATTAAAACGATTATGTGACACAAGTTGGGGCTTACATCCACAAACGCTTATAAATACATATAAGACATTTCCACGGCCACTACTGACGTATGGATTTACAGCTTGGGTGTCGGCATCGGTCAAATATTACGAAAGACATGCCCTACGTACAGCCTCCCACAGAATGATCTGGAACCAATAACAGAAAGTTAATGGAGGAAGTTCCCTTCCTCCCACATTGAAAGAGAATAAGTTGGTTGCCATTGTAAATAGATGCCTCAATTAAAGAACCATGTTTTTGATATCTCGAAGCTGAGTGTTTCGGTGAGAATATTTGGTGGAGGAAATCCCATCCTCCCACGAGCTTGGGGAGATCGAAGAGCCTGTGGATATAACACTTGGTGGAGGGATTGCGCTCTCTCCCACGGGACTGGTGGAAATCTCCACGGCCTCCCACTGGGTGAATATTGCAGGAGGTACTTTGATTTGCCTCCCAGATAGTGGAAGTTCACAAATGTGATCCGGCAGTTGCGCATACCTGCTATCGAGGAGTAACGAAGGGGTTGCGGTCTGGAAGTACATGCAGTATTAGGTCACTACACAAGTACGGTCGGTTATGAATGTATCAGGTTACTGCATAAGTACGGTCGGTCCCCGGTCCCTGTCACAAGGGCAATATGCTTTTCGAGTTCCTGATCAAAGGCAATACGGTGAACGCTGACCGTTACTGCGAAACTGAAGAAATTGCGACGGGTTTTTCAGAGAAACGGTGCGGGTTGCTCAGTACCACGATAACATTCGGACACATTGGAAGATCAAAAGAAAGATTTTTCGAACTTCGGCGTCATTTTTCGTCATCTTTAATTAGGTTCCGAAAATAAAAATCTCTATTTTCTGGGATTCTTTGGATACCCTATCAAATGGCGCTAAGCATTTTCTGAAATCAAATTCACAAACTCGTAATGATATCTTGTAAGTTGTCATTTTAAATTTTTGGCCTAAAGAAATCATTAGAAAATATGTACAAAGCATTTTGGTGAACATGTAAAAAAATGTGCATCGTTTTTACTTAAATAGTATTTAATGCCTTGCATTTACCGACGGTGGCTCCAGTTTATATTGGTTTCAGAGAAAACGATTAGGTATAAGAACTATTTATTTAGCTACAAAGTCAGATAAAAATTACACAAAATAAACAAAATGTTTATGGATATATATATATATATATGCTCAGTAAACAAAACACATACCAACTTAATTTATTAGTATACTGTAGTAGCAAAGTTGTAATTAGCCTATAAAACTTTCAGTTGACTTAAGTTTCAGTCACACATGCTTGAGATAACTAAAGATATGTACTAGAAGTGCTTGTATGACCTAATGTGCGTTCCTTCGTTTCCTCTTTCAGGATTTGTGTGATGTTGGTTATGGTCCACTGATGGACAACAACTTCTTTGCTTGGCGGAAGACAAAGCAACAACTTGTGAAAGAGGTTCGGCGGACAAGAAAAGTTGGAAACTTACCTCCTGTTTTCCCGAATGGATGGTTTGTACTCCTCGAGTCCTGTGAACTGAAAAACGGACAAGTCAAATATGTTTCAGCTCTCGGTAAATATTACGCAGATGATATCTCTTTATGATTAATGGTAAGTTGCGATTGAAGAAACATTGCAATTTCTATTCAAATTTCAGCTTACTGAATCATACATTAGTAACCAATGGTCAACATGAGTTATTTTACTATCAACCATGCTTCAGCGAGTTTATGATAACTTCAGCCTCTGATGCCCAATACGAGTTGACTGGGCTGATTTGTTCTGGGTTTTCAGTTGCTCTGTTACAGAAAATAAAAAAACGCTTTTTTGTGTTCGCACTATAGGTGATACGTTTCTCATACACCTTCTCATAAAATGTCTAAATCGGAGAAAACATGGACTGGTGTCATGGAAGGTATGTCGTTCGATATATTTTCTGAAAGGGCTTAGTGAGTGAAATTGTGCAAGAATTACTTTTGCAAATTCAACCTTTCCGTGATGAGGACGAGAAAAGGCAGGATGAACTTGCTATAATCATGGTGCAATAACACGAGGGTAGGATCCAGGGGGCCCCCGCCCCCCCCCCTCCCCCAGAGTTAGAGCTCTTGATTTTTTTCAACTTAGTATTATAAATGTAAAATAAAACCTAAAATAGGTAGGCCTTCATTTCTTTTTTTACATTGCAGAAGTCAAATGAAGCAATACATTGCAAGAAATCTTGGCGTTTTTGCTCAGAAAATTTCCACCTTCGAAAATGTCCTGTCAAGATGGCCATTTCTGTTTTTTTCTTTTCAAGATGCCCAATTTTTTCGCTCTTTCTCCGTTTTCAAAACCGATCTCTGCTTCTTGTTAACAACTGGCAGACAATAAGCTATAAACTCTATCTGTCCGCAAGTGTTTGTCAATATTCCTGTTTTAGAATTGCCAGTTTGATAGGTGCAGAAAGCAAATAGACCTATAGGTTAGTCGTACATTTTGTAAGCAAGTACAATTAATAATAGCAAGGAAAAGAAGGAAGTAATAAAAAAACTAGTGTGTGAATAGGAATTAAAAGGTCTTGATTAAACAGAAATTCGCATTCTGCCCATTCCAGCAAATCCGCTCCTGAATAACATGTCTGAATTGAAGGCTCTTTACAGTAGCACCAGTGGCCAAGGGGTTTAAGACACGTGTTATTCTACCTTTGGTCCCCATGTGCACTAGGTCGAATCAACGAGTCGCTAAAACGTTTTATTTTCTAGCAAATACCAACGTTCATTTTTTGTTGTCTACGAATTGCCAAATGGTGTTCACATTCAAAATTACATATAATTTGTGATTATACAGTAAATCGAAAGTGCACGTCAAATGATGTTTTAATTTTTCACTTCAAGCATAATATTCTCCTTTCATTACATAGTTGTTACATCCACGTTAATAGCAACGTACTTCTCTACCTGCGACTCAACAATATTTTTGTTTACATAACGCCAATTTTACGAATGATTCTTTGGTGATTAGACTCATGTCTCCTTTTCTCTTTCGTTACGAGAGTTAAGAATAGTCCCATTATAAGTAAAAGTTGGAACTGCACTACACAGTTGTTGAGCCTTCTGTACAGCGTTAACATATAATATTTACTTTTTAGTGCGTGTGATCGGGCCACGAGTTTTAATCCGTGGGGTTTACTGAACGGAGTGATTCGAGACCCACTTTACCAGAAACTGTAGATTCCATCCCTAAGCTTAGCAGCTCGTTCCACCCGTTCGTGACAATTCTTTCTCATTTGTATTCTCTCTATCATTATTAGAACATTTGCGTTTGCTAATTAATGCCGCCATAATTTGTGTTATGTGAACACCATTTGCCAATTCGTTGGCAACAAAAATTGAACGTTCCGTCGTAGCTGGCGGTTCGTGGATTCGATCTCGTACACATGGGAATCGAAAGTACAATAGCCATAAATCTCCTCGGGGAGTACCTAAAGAGCTTTCAATTTAAGCGAGTTCTTACACTGCTGTGATTATTGCAAGTTTATCCAACCTTTTCTTCTTTACGTAGAGGTTAAATTTGTAGAGCTCATATATACAGTATACTACTTTTACGTTAAACAACACTTCGTTGAAACCTATTGCGTTGTAATCGTTAATTTCACTGCAAAAGATTTCCTGCATAATACGTATATTTTAAAGGCCATATCTGCATTCGTAATCACTGACGGACTTGGGTTTGTATGTGTATCACCTGGTTACAATATGCGGTTAAGGACACACAAAAGTGGATATGAACCCGTCGATAAGATAAAATTAATTGTATGGACGGTAAAATCAAGCCGTCGACACAAGCGCTACTTTTTTTAGTAGTTGACATGTTTTACGTTGAGGTTGCGTGCAGCAGGAATAGCCGAGAATGAAACCTGGGTATAACTGAACTTCAAAGTATTTGAGTATATTGATTTTTTATTACATTGAGATCTTGTATATTCACAAGTATTCTCTTACACATAATTATCACCACGAAGAAGAGAGTCCATTAGAAATTCTTATAAGTTCGAAGAGCATCTACACACACCTTCGGACACAACGCTATCTACACTTACATTGCCATAGTCTCCATGCCATGTACAGTAACCGCTGTTATTCAGGCGGGGAAAGGAGCCACAAGCTATTCGGTTGGTGTCTCTAATACTGTGGGACCTCAGTTTATATTGGAAACTTCACAAACCTTGGTTCCATAGTGAATTATGAAACAATCCACAACCTTTTAAGCTAATTTTTAAAAGATGAAAACCTACACTAGGGCTATATGATTTGTACCAATTAATAATTTTGAATTGTTAATTTAAAACTTTCTCTTCTATAGGTAAGAATTTTGCAATATTCCGCGCACAGAATGGTGAGGTATATGTATTGGATGCCTACTGTCCCAGGAGCTAACCTTGCAATCGGAGGTAAAGTTCGCGGGAACTGTCTGGAGTGTCCCTTTCATGGATGGCAGTTCAGTGGGAAAGATGGGAAATGTGTATCCGGTCCAGCTATTGGTCAAGGTAAGTTGGACGAACGTGACAAGCTACTAAAGATTTATTATATACTGCCGGCATCAGTTACTCTAATTTGTACCGTACTAAATTAGGTGCAGATTGCATTTACAATATCTGTCCTAGAAATAATAAGTGATGTTTTGTAAACCGCGATACGTAGCCATATTAATTTTACTGATATTATTCGAACGTATTGTTGTTTCTGCTATTTCGAAATATTCTATTTTTTTAAAAATCGAATAGTCGAAACTATCAGGTGATTGCTTTAAAGTGTGCTCTGAAAAATGTTATTTTCGTTCATATGTATGACTTCCAAATCCTGAAGAAATATGTATAAAATTACTTTTAATTTATAAATACGTTACACTGCTAATTGACATTTGCATTAGTCCTTTATGGACTTCATGTAATCGGAGACAAGTTGTCCAAAATGATTCGAAAAGCATTCTGGACAGTTCTGACAAATGGTATGGCATCATGTTCACACGACATAAACCCAATAGTGCAGTTGCGGGATGTGGTATAGATACCAATTGTATTTAAGATCCTTCACGTGTCAATATCGGGAAGCTGTAGGCGTCTATCCAGACGTTATGGCTTAATATCTCTCAAGAGGTATGTCTGTTTATGTAATCGACACCACATAGAATTTCTGCACTTCGCTGGTCTAGAGGGTGTAATGGACAGACATGCCCAAGTTTTGGCCAGTCATGCCTGAGTTTTATATTGTTTTCAATATTTAATTAAGTTTAAATATCTAATTTATTAATGATGAATTTTATTATAAAGGCTGAAGACTCTGTTGGATTGATATAATATTTATTTTACGTGTTTATATGATTTGGTTCGTTTGGTTCCATTGTTTCAAGTGAAAATAAAAAGATGATTTAGATATTTCCTTGAACTAAAATTATACTAATGTCTCAACATACAAAGTCCCATTTTCGAATATGTCTAAAAAAACATGATTTAAGGCTCAGTCTAAGTGGGTTTTCCCGCCGTTTTAGTTTGACGTCAAATATTCAAAATTCAGTGCAGGTAAACAAAATTTAACTCTCACAGACCAAAGTCCGTTTCGTCCTTCAATAATGTGTACAATTAGTTTTAAAGAAATGTTAGTAGTAACCTTAGGATTGTGTGCAGACACTTTTGGGACAGAATAATGTCCCCAAATGTGTCTGCACACAACCCTGAAGTTATTACTAAATTTTCCTTAAAGCTAATT
>JAGDQP010068488.1:0-11014 GCA_022664845.1 Lepisma saccharinum
TCGGCCGCACTGTGTGACGTAAGCAGCAGAAAGTGCTATTAAAACAGTAATACAGTTTTGAGAAACATGATCGTCAGATTAAAATACAAAGTATTAAATTAAAACAGGTCTTAAAATTTATTTTTTGTGTGACAAGATGATCGCTATATCTGTATAAATGAATCACTAATTTGTTATCGTATGTGGGCTCGACGAAACGGTTATGAAAGACTTCGAAACGTTGGCATGAAGAAGAATTGGAAGAATACGGGAGACAGAGAATAAGAAACGTTTTCTGACACTGCTAACTGAAAGATATAATTGAAAATACGCTGAAGAAAAAAGAGAAAGAAAACACTTTGACAGTATTAACGAAGATAGTAACAGAATGTGAAAAGGAAGGGTCTAATTTCAAGGTACTCCCGTCATTAGCCTGGTGCATGACTGAGGAACTCCTGTCTAAAACATCTACCAAGATTTGTATGAATGGAAGGGATTAAACTTCTGTAAATAGACCTGTCGCTTTCAACAGCACGCTAACAATGATGAACGGTAATTAACAAAGAATTCACTTAGTGTGCCCAGTGCAAAGAACGCATCTTACAAGAGGAAGATAGCATCGCGTTGTGATATAGCAAGCAAATTAAGTTCTTTATTAAGTTTTGAGATGAGTTTTTGTTAAGTAGAAAAAAAACTAAAATAATTTAATTTGCTCTTTTCCAGTGCCTTCACAAACACAAATTCTCTTTCTGTCATCTCACAAACATACATAAAGACTTTATTCTACCTTCTTTCCTCCTGGCATGGCTAAATACTTAAAACTAAAAAAGGAAGAAAATTATCCTTTAGAAATAAGAGGAGGTAAGAAGAAAAAAGGAGAAAATCCTTTCCGTTGGGATTTCTTGCTCGGATTGTGACAATTTCACACTTGACCTACTTGCTTAATGCGAGAAACTTCTTTGTCGGATTCGAACTCTTGAACAGTTAAGAGAATTTTGGCTGCCGTGAGCAGCTTCCCTTAAGTCTCTTGCTGCAGTGCAGCTAAAAAGTTTTTGTTTACATTTGCATATTCCTCCCCCAACTCATTTACCCACGTGATACTGTGTTGATCTTGCCGTACGTTCTCTAGCTACAACAGAGTTTCTAGTCAGCTGGCAACACTTTTTTTTACTTCCAATTGTACCGGTATTAAATTTTATTGGGAGAAAATCGGTCCTTCTTGTGCACTAATATGTGCATCTATATTTTGAATTCATGAAAGAAAGTAAGTTTCGTTTAGTCCAAATTTTCGGTTCGGTTTCCCTTAGTTCACAATGGTTCGTGGTGTCCTCAAATCTTGCAACGTTAATTTAGCTCATTTCCCGACGTCATACAATGGTGAAAATCTGCACAGCGACGTATGTCGTGTGACAATACAATTTTATAATGTTACTTCCATATATTTATATATTTTAAAAGCATGTTTCATATTATATATTTTTTAATATTACCCATAAATACTAGCCTGCAATCCTGTGGCGTTTGACTGGTTGCAAAACACTTTGGGCTAAAAAATAATTGAAAAAACTTTTTAAAGACATACACTTTTCTTAAACAATTTGTACTAAAAAGTACAAAATAATTTTCTTTATGCATAACTAAAAAGAAAAGCATAGGGCGCGTTCTCATATACAAACAGTCACTTTATAAATTCTTGAATTAGCGCGCCCAATGCTTTTCTTTTTAATCATGCATAAAGATTTTTTTTTTACTTTTTAGTAACGAACTATTTAAGAAAAGTATGTCTTTAAAAAGTTTATTATTATTTTATTATTTTTTGGCATTTCATTACTTCTCATGCGAGAAATGTACGAAAAATTCCGGGCCTAACACAGTAAGTGATAAAGATGGAATTAGGTCAAACGGTGTTTATTTTTAATGTTATCATCCTCGATATGTACACGTTTAAAGCAGGACACTCACCAAGTGGTAGAGCCCCATATTGACGAAAATTCTTATGTGGGTACAGTGACCTAGGTAAACCTTCACCGCCAAAATTATAGCTGCAATGGTCAACAAATAACGACAAGGTGACGCCAGAAAGATGGAACGTAGAGAGTAAGTAAATCGAATACAGAGTAAGAAAAACGCCTTTTGTTTTACAAACTGTTATCTGTATTGAAAGCAAATGGCTATTGATGGATACTGGACAGAAGGCGATATATAATAGAGGGTATGACGACAATGACCACCATCTTGAAAGCTGCCACCTTGACCCCTGCTTCAAAAATGTGAAATACCAAGTCGGGCATGCAATATATCAATGTGCTGGAATGTTCCAAGAAACACAATGCCAAAGTTAGTTTTGAAATAGTTCTAATCGTGTACGACAGTCCTGTACTAACTACAAATTTTGTAAGCCATTTTTTGAAACCGCTGAACGAACTGATTGCCTACAGATGTTACAACGACGATGGCCGCTATTTTGAAGAGTTTCACATGTAGTTACATCTTACAGGGATAAAAAAATGTTACAATTAATGCCGTCAATGTTTGCTGATAAATTGCAGAACCCATCAACATCTTACACGACTATCTTCCTATTTAAAAATGTTGCTTGCAGTTCATATTGATGGCCACGAAAATCATATTTCGCAACATAGCGGTACCTCTTCTGTTAACCTTTTCGTTTGATTTGCGTTCTTTCAACTGTTTCAACAGAAAATATTTTTTCATCATTTGACTCACACATTTTCCAGGTCAATTTCATATGTCACTTTGTCGTACAAGATTAGAAAATTAACTTCGTCATTGGGTTTCTGGGAACATGCTACCACAGACTGTAGGGATGGCCAGATCCAGATATCCGGATATCTGAAACCCGGAAATTCGGAGTTTCGGATATCCGGTCCAATTGATTCGCGCGATTTCCGATGCAGATTCAAAGACCCAATATTTGGACTTCGTTATTATGATGCATCTGAAACTGCGGTACCGGGATGGTAAATTATGAAAGACCCTGGCCAATACCTTCCCCATCCTCTGCGTAAGTCATCCCGGTCTGAGCCGAAAATGACAAAATGTCATAAATATAGCCAATTTAATTCAATGTATCTGAAACTCGAAAAATATATTTTATAGACACGGTTGTGTATTTAACTGTTCTTGTTTTCTTGTTCGAAAAGGGCTATAACATGTATTCATGATTTTGTCATTAGTTTATCTCTTTGGGTACTTAGGAAAAGGAGCTTGATACGAACATTTTTTCAACGTCCTCTACTTTTTCTAAAATATATATTTTATTTCTCAAAACAAATGAATCTGGGAAAGAAGCTTTGTATTTTATTTACCTATCCGCACGCTTAAAAAAAGGGGGGGAGAACAGAAGTACGCTTATGTTCTCTTCTTTTAACAATGCAATGTTTATTGCGTAGTGACTGATAACCACGTCACAGGGCAAAGGGTAGGAATACGTGTGGATAGAGTTGGGTTGATGTTGGGGAGGGTGGGGTTAGAAGAGAGAAAAGTGCTGTGGATTATTTGTTTTCCCTTTTCTGTTACTCCAATACATGTATTAGTGAAAGAATATTATATGACTAGTTTCAAAAGCACTATTTTTGCAATTTCTTCTGCTTTTCCATGACCCTGCTCTCCCTCTCTGAAAATCCAAAATGAAGTTTAAAAAAGTAAAAGAAGACTTATTGATTGGTATCCGAAAACAAAATATGAATTACGAAAGACTATGGTGCGTGTATTCATGCCTCTGTGTCCGAAAATCCGGATATCCAACACTCAGATACGGATACGAAGATCCGGACATCCGAAATACGAATCCGGATCCGCCATCCCTATATCACATGACACACTTACTATTTAAAAATTCTGAAACATATTCAAAATGGCCGCTTTCAAGACGGAGGTCACTGTCATCATACTCTCTAAAATACATCGCCTCCTGTCCAGTATCCATTAATAGCCATTTAAACAATAATAACAACGGGCTTACAGACCAAAAGGTCCTGAGATTGCCCCAATGCCATCTATCCGAGATTGGTGGAACTGCGTTCACCTGAGTGACGGCAGTTTTCAATATATATATTACAGTTGTAATAGTTATAGTTGTAATTTGTAGCAGAAACTGCGTTTTCCTTACTCTCCATTCGATCTACGTTCCATCTTTCTCAGGTTCTCTTGTCGTTATTTATTGACCATAGCAGCTATAATTTTGGCTGTGAATGTTTACCTGTACCCACATACCAATTTTCGTCAAAATCGGGCTCCATATACGATTTACATCAAAAGCAGGCTCTGCCACTTGGGGAGTGTCTCTTGTAAGTTTCTGGAGTAATTGTATCCGCATCTTATAAAAAGATAAGTTTGTTTTACTGGAAAATCTCCCTTCCACAGCACTTTTAATTTCCTTCTCCTCCTAACCATCATCATCACTAAAGTTGCGACCCTTCAAGTGCTTTTTCAGGTTGGTACCTGCAATGTTGGTACATGATCATACGTATTCAATGGAAATCTTCACTGCTTCAGTTGTGTCCGACTGAAATTTTTTCATTGTCTTCAGTCAGTTTCCTCACAGTGCCCACATTTTCATCCGTTGTTGCTATGGAGGATCTCCCAGACCTGGGCTCGTTTTTCATCAATGTACACCCACGATTTAATTTAGAAAGTCAACTTTTAACAGTATTGTATGAAGGCGGATTCCCGTAATGAATTCACCATTACACGAGACCCCCTCTTGAGATGCGGATATTCAATCACAGGTCGATGCTCGAATCGGATCTCCTCAGCCATTGTTACGCACACGGAACGTTTCAAACACACATAAAACAACTATTTTAGCTACAGACCTAAAATTTCGCCAATACACTTGTAAAATATAACGACACATTGCACTTGAATAGCATGCGTAAACAGCGGGAGATCATACTGGGGCCGAATATTTTTTATACGACATATTGAATTTTAATACAAACACCGTATTACTTTAGCTCCGGGCAACGACAAGATGGTTAACGATCTGTTTTCCGTTCATAGTTCTTTTCTATCTTAACTTCTACGACTGTTTTAATTTTCTTTAAAGGAAATTAACTCACTGAAAAGTATAATCCAAGCTGTAAAGAGAGGCGATATATTCCAAGCACCAAATCACAATAAAAGAATACTACGAGTATTTGCAGCCAAGAACTATTTTCTACTTACGTTCTCCAGCAAAATGTGTGCTCTTATATCAGCATTTTATGATCAACATTACCTGAAAAGAATAAATAACACGTTGTTAGTAACGTTGAAAAAACATTGGACTCTTACAATTAACATTAAAAAGATGAGCATATAAATATAAAAAGAACTCATTTTAAAAAGATGAAAATAAAACGAAAGTAGGAATATGTTACAAGTGCACATGTTCGCTTACTTTTAACATGATGTGCAAGATTTAACAGCAACGCGTAAGGGTTTAAGAAAGATAATAAATTCTGTATTCGCACAATTATTTAAAAGAAATAATAATAATAATTACAATCAGATCAGTGTAATATATGCGGAAAGAAGCACATCCGCAAGGAAAGAGGAACATGTATGTAGCAACACCAACTATTCACGAGCAGGAAACCACTGTCAGGGTGCGGTGTAAGTAATTTTACTCGATTAGAATTCATCCTTATCTTTATTTTCTACAACACCAAATTTCCTCTCAATGACTTTTGAACCCGTCTCCATTAGGTTTTAATGACCACCACTTCACTATTTTGACTGATCTCGACGCTTGATTCATTTCACTCGATTTGACTGATTATTTTAAAGAAAAAGACAAAATTATGCTGGCTAGTTATCAATGCGGACGTGATTAGTCTCTACTATGTCTTACAAGAAACTAAACACAAGCAAAAATGGTGTTTACTTAAAAAAACTTTCGAGCAGTAGCTTGCTGCACGACAAAACAGTTTCATGTGCTCAGCAGTGAAAACACAGAAACAAAAACATGCGACGTTTTCACGTTTATAAGACTTTCATCCTCTAGTACAATATCCATTCAATGCCACGTCTCTTACTCTAAGCTTAGTTTTCTCCAGTCTTCTCAATCTTCTTTCTAATTTTCCTCTCAGCGTACTGTCAACGAATTACTCTTCTTCCTCTTCCTCTTCAACCGTAAGTCCACATTTTGAAGACTTCCACTACACTTTCATAACTTTTCTCTTAGACTCTACCCTTTTCTTCTCATATAACACAATATTCAACATTTTTTTAAAATCTTTAATCAATGGCCAACAGAAAGAGATTATAAACGACACTGAGAACAAAAATGTTTGCGTGTGAAAAATTACAATGGATTGTCGTCAGCTATACATTTTAGAAAAAAAATACTTTTTTTTTAAGCTCATGCTTATTGTTAGTCAATTATTTAATATTCTCACTGTCGGTGGTATCGTCCCCGGGTTTGATTTCCGTTGCGGGTTCCCAATTTAGATGTTGATTCAGGATCGTGATGCAATCTGAGGAGTTAAATTGAATTAAGAAGCAGCGATCTCTGGTCTCCTAAGTCACATAAAATGGCGATGCACTGACAATGGTACTCTTTCAACATAAGCTCTCCGTGAGGGGTTCGTTCGCTCTACTCGCTACTGCAGCAGGTCAGCTGCCGGGCAACCGCTTGGAAAGATTTTTTATTGTTCATCACGTACCTGATCACAACGCTGATAGATGGCAGTGCAGTCAGGGTGACGCTACTTTCTTGAATATCGAGACAGGCCTCTCAATACTTTGTTCAAATCAATTCTTGGGACGCAACTCCGCTTGGTATTTGTCAAGGCAATTTATTTATTTTTGACACATTATGGCATTTATCAAGACGCTGCAATAACGTTGGACGCCTTTAGCTCTCAAATTACGCATTATTTTACATAAGTTCAAAGGAACTTCTTTCCTATGATGATGCTATCAAATCACCTCTGAAAGCTGGTCCCCATAGTTTGATCCCCAAAGTGTGTTCACATATAAATAAAAAAGACTTCAAGTTATACGTTATCCTTACAAGGAATTAATACATAATTTCATAAATATGATTATAACTCCATCTTACATACAGAATGTTACGCACGAAGAAAATTACAAATACTAAGAGGAAGAAGGTTTCCTTGGAGTAAACTTCAACCAACAACACGATTGTGTATGAAAATAGGATGAATCCGAATGCTTCTCCCGAATACCTAAACGAATCCTGAAAAACAGATGAGAAAGCGAAACTAGATTCTAAACCTAATTGAGATTCAACAGGCAGGCAGTAGCAAGAGTAATGTATATAACAGCGAAGACCCAGAGAAGAGTAGCACATTAAATTTAACTCAACGAAGAGCAAAAAGGAAGGAATCGTCACGCGTCAAAGTGTAAAAATTCTCTCTCCCTCCTTCTCCTCCATTCTCGCTTATTTCCTCCCATCTTCTGTTCTTACTTCCAAAAGTAACATATGCAACTTGGAGCTTATGAGAAGAAAAAGAAGGGAAAAGGAGAAAGAGAAGGAAACAAGTTTCAAAAGTCTGGAAGACTGACTAAGAACGTCGTTCCAATGCAAAAGGAATTCCACAGAAATCTGCAACTGTGAGTACACAGACTTCACACCAGATGGGGTCACCCTTTCTAGACACGACACGTATCATGTAGTTTTGAACATTATCTTTGTACGGAAAGGAAGGAAGACCTGTATCGGAAAGCTTATACTTCAATCAACGTTTTATCCGGATCTGTTTGACATTTTCCTTTTCGACAATCTTTGGTCCAAGTTTGTTTCTATACTTCAGTGACCCCTCATCGCTACCTTTCTTTGATGCGTCTAATGTTCGACATTCTACCTCCGAAAAAAAAAATCACATTTCTGGGGTTTGCGTATGCTAAGAGAAAAATGGAGGAAAGATAAGTAAACGGTCCCTGCTTAAATCAAAAGTGTTACCCCAGCATTCATCTGGCATCTTGAGTAATTTTACGGCTTTTACAAGACCTTAAAATTGCATGCTATCTTCGCACTGAATTCTTACCAGATTGAGATTGTCAGCGTATAAAGACGAGACCTATAGTTTTTTTAATGAGCTCTAAAGCACTGGGAGATCAATGGAGACTAGTCAATTTCACACAAAGAACAATAATACCAATCGGAGGTTCATCTTTATTCTGATTCCCCTGTTAGTGAGAACAGCAGCGAGCAAGGTGAAACGAAGCTCCAAGTTTACTTTAGGACGCCTTCTCGACATTCACCTTGTGTAACTGAAAGAAATAAGGAAAAAAATCTCTACCCGAATGATTGGCATTTGCCGAGCTATATCATGAGTCACCTCCCTAGTCTTGATCGAAAGGAAGAGATCTTCGGCAGCTGACCGAGAGTCTGGGTGCGATGAACGTCTTTTGTGATGACCGGCTGTCAGATTCGAACAGAAGATCGCTCGAATACCAGTATGTTCACTCAAAGAAGCTTGCACGAATCTTCATGGATCTGGTAACCAAAATTACCCATAAAACAAACAAAACTTATCCAATCAGACTGGATTCAGTACTACTCGTTTCTCCGACTCCAAATTATTGATTTGAAGGCCATAGTGAAACGTTGGAGCCAATAACAGCAGGAACATGTAATATAAGTCTGTCGAGTTATTAAGTTAAATCGAGCAGACAAACTATACACACACATTACACGTTATTAAAGTATTATGGAACCACAAATTTTGTATTCGTGTCTTTTGGCTATTGGCCTCGATTACTAACAAACCTCGCATTGTCAATCAGTAGTCACGGATGGACCAGGAAGTCACCTTAAATGTTCCAGGAAACGTTCTGTATTTGCGTGCACATAACATTTTTTTTGCTTAAGAGTCATAGCATGACATTCATGGGATTTCCAACTTAGATGCAGAAACACTTGATACAGTATTTTATTCAGAACCAAACACATAATAAATATAAAATATATAAAGGTTTTCTACTAGTAGAGTTCACTTTTCGTTTCGTATGTTCCTGGTTTCATTTACGTATTTCAACTGACATGTATAACAGTGGCGGCTCATCAGGTGATGTTGGTGAAGTTGAACTTCACTTATTATTTTTGATAGGCATTAACTGAATAGGTGATAATAAGTATTAATTGGACCAGAAAGTCAGTCAACATCATCTAAGATCGGATAGTGGCATTATCAGTATCCTGTCTAAGCCCAGAATAAATGTTAACGAACAAAGATAGTACGAACGTGTTCATGCATGAACGTTTTGGCACTACTTCATCAATTATTTACGTCACGAACCGCCACTGCTGTAGAAGGACCTATGCTCTTAGAACTCACAAATATGACGATTGCGTCTCTCAGAGATTACACTGTAAAAAATGGAAACACGAAATGGATGAAAGTTACTCCGCTTTATGGAGAAATAAAAGTCGAAAATTAGCGTTTTGTTGTATTTACTCTTAAACGTGGATATAGTGTAAGCCTTTTAGTGGAAAGTTTGGTAAAATTAACTCCATTTTAAAGGTAAACACTTTCTTTGTAATAGCTTAACGTTAACTGAAAATGGGTTGAAACTGGCCAAAGTGATTTGTCCGTGAACGTTCAACTTATTTTACGCTTAAAACTCGGTCATTTTCTAATCGAAGTGTAGGTTAAACAGGAAATTTTGAGGTTATGTACTTTTGTGGATGAAGTTTAAGCCTTGGTTGGATATTCTATAATCCAGTAACAGGAGTAACGTTACTTGCTTGTCACTGAACGTCCCGCCATTTTGAGTGTTTGCATTGCCTTTACACTGTGAACAGCAAACAGTTTACTGGTGGGCCGAGAAATTAAGTTGGGTATAAATCTTTACACTGTAGCAAAAGCATCTTTCCTTTTTTTCACAAGACATTCTTCGTAGTAAAATAAAAAACGTGTTAACCTCCTTCACAGTACAGCCATAGCTCGCTCAGAGAGCCATTTTTTGGATGAACGTTGTGTCTCCTATTTTTACAGTGTACATCTTCCAGAAAAAGAATTATAGAACATCTGCCTGAGGAAGCCTCTAGCCGTTGGCCTAGTGTGTGGCTACAAGTCCTTAGTCGTTAGCGGAGTTTGGATCTGCATAGACTCCTTCTGCGCTGATTCAATATCAAGAAGTAATCAAGCCAATACCTTTGCATTTTCGTACAAGAAAAAAAAAGCCTGGTTTGCTCTATTGGTTGAACTTCTTTTGGTACTTCCTTCGGGAAGGGCGTACGCCATAGCGCTGTTACCGACCATACAATTCATTTTATCTTTATCCTTTTGGGACTTCCAATTTCAGGAATTAAACAGGAAATTCACTTTGATGCAAGTTTTCAGAATGAACTACCAGATAAACGTGAAATTTCAACGTGATAAGCTGCCAAGTTCGAAGTCTAATTTCAAGGCGATAGCTATAGTATCAAACTATAGCCTTACTCACTACTGCCGAATATTACTTGATTATGCCGACTCTTACTTCTATGTTCTTTTGTACACTCACGAAAGATTATTATCCGGGAACTGTGATTTTTCAGTGATTTACATTTACAGGTTAGAAGGCAGGGAGCTATGATCCAAGCTTGTCAAGAGGCTTAGGAAAGTGTGTGTGTTTAGCGCGTAAATCTAAGCTATTTTTAAAAAATGCAATACACTGGATTACTTTATTTTGAAGTGTACTAGTGTAAGAGACCGATGTTGCCCAGGGTGCAAATTAAACCATTCACTCTCAGGCTCAAAATACTCTCCAGGATCATGTCCTCCTCATATTCAACCTGGAATAATGGAGATGTATTGCAAATTGCATAAGATACGAATTCAATTTCCCTGAATTGTATTTATGGACTTTAGGTATCTTTTACTCAGGCCAGGATAGGACAGGGGGAAGTGTGTAGGGAGGAAGATGACCAGGGAGCAAGTTTAAGAGGTAACATCCCGTCATTAGCCTGGAGTGACTGCGGAAGACCCTGAAAAAAAGCTCAGAAAAGGTGGCCAGCTTAAATCCAGGTTCTTCGGAATGTGAAGCCAACGTTCTACTGAGTCGCTTTCAGTGTTGC
>JAGDQP010068489.1:585-11014 GCA_022664845.1 Lepisma saccharinum
TCTACTACGTGAACCGCCTTCCTCTGCTTGGGAACTAACCTCACCTGAAGTTTAGTTCTATTTTTAAATTTAATGGAGAATTCTTAGCATGTATCTATATATATTATATATATATACGATCAGCATTTTTATATATAATTTGATGTGTAATAACTTGTGAACATACTGAGTATTTATTAATTAAAATCAAAACTTCGCCATGTTTGAAACATAATTTATTATATAACTCGCGTATTAAATACAGATATTTAACGAACAACACAACGTTTCGACTACGTCTGTAGCCATTATCAAAAGTACTTTTAACATGATCATTTTTCTTTTTTTAAAAAAATTTTTTTTTTCCTTTTGTTGTCAGACCATTGTTGAGAACGTTATTTTTTCTTTAATTCTATACATACCGGTATTCTATTTAAGACGTTTCTCAATTTCTGGTTTAAACTTCCAGATTCATTTTCACTAACATTATTCGGATTGTAGCAAATCTAATCAATCTTCCTGCTTGATTCTTTGTTTCTCTAAGAAACTTAATGCTACTGTTGTCTATATGTTGAACTTCATCAATTAGGCCTAGCAATTTCTAATTATTTTTTTTATTTTTAATATACCTTAAGTGTTTTATGTATCTTTTCTTTATGTGTTTTTTGGTTTAGCCTATATACGTTTTTTTGTCAGTTAAATTTGATTTCGTAGATTTCTGAATTAAGTAATCGATCTGTAAAGTACTTTTTGAACGCAGACAGTAAGTCTGCTAATTTCTTGTCTGGCTTAGTTGATACTTGAATATTATATTCTTTGAGTATCCTTCTAAGTTTACTCGTAACTTTCGGTATGTACTGAAGTGATATCCATCTGCTCTCATCTTCCGGCATAATGTTGTTTATCTGATCTTGATTTCTCTCTCTTCAGCTTTTCTGGTCACTTTCTGATTAATTGTTTATTATAACCGTTTTGCACAGTCAATTCCTTTTATTTTTCTATTTCTCTATCTTGTCCTTCTTTTGTATTACAAAGGTTTATTCCTCTTCCTATAAAATTATTAGAGACATTAACGTTTCGCTGCTGAAAATGATTAGATGTTCATGTGTGTATGTTACACCTTCAGTTGTTTTTCTATATATTTTTCTATAAGTTTTCCATAGCTTTTCTATATGTTTTTCTATATTCTCGTACTTCTGTAAGGAATCCGTGTTTACTTTCTGAAACTCATAAATCAAGGAAATGAATGCCTTTTTCAGTTTCTTTTTTAATGGTTATTTTTATATTTTGTTTTATAGAGTTCCATAGTTGTACAGTACTTCGAAATCTTTTTCTTCTTCATATATAATTAAGATGTCATTCACATATATGAACATATATGAATGTTCTGATCATGTTTACTCTCTTGTCTTTGCTTTTGAAAATATTCAAGTACTGAATTTGCTAGGAAGAATGAAGGAGGATTTCCCATTGCTATGCCGCCTTTTTGTCTGCATATAGATATCTTCTTCAAATTGAAAATATTTCCTCTGTAGACACATGTGAAGACACCTCAAGAAATTGTCTCGAAGAACGAGTTCCATTTTACTTTTCATAAGAAATATTTCTACTTCTTGCATGGCTGTATGAACTGGAACTGATGGAAACAAGTTGACTCACCAGTGTAAATATCTCAAGATTATTTATTTATTTTTTTCAATTTTTCTTAAGATCGCAACTGTTCTTTACACATAAATCAAATGTAGGTTTCACGTTGTTTAGTTGTTTTGATAGCCATTTTACTAATAAATATCTGGGGTGTTGGTTTCAAGCTACTATGGGTCTCAATGGTATATCTTGTTTATGTATCTTTTTAGTCCATAAACGAACGGTAATTGTGGAGGTTGTACCGTATTTTCTCTCAATTTATTAAAATAAATTTCGTCTTTATAAAATAAACCGTTTTATTAATTAATTTCTGTATTTACAGGCGTTTATAACATGAACCAATCATACATTTGGTTTATCCGGAACGGATCCGGTCCATTCAAGTCTGGATAAACGAGGTTTTAGAGTAAATTTCCTACTTCTGACGTCTTTTAGTATATGTTATCATTGAGAAAATGTATAAGGTTTTCTCTTGTAATTTATAACTAATTAAAGCCATTAATTTCACAACAGTGCTTTGTCTTTCGATAACCGCGGCAACAAATGGCGAATAACAAACTTATCTAGCATCAATGATACATTGTGAACCACTGAAAAGATAAGAAATCTTCCTTTCAAGTTTGAAGAAAAAAATAGTTCCGTAACGCATTGGAATTCATCCAAATAGATAACATTCTCTATCCAAAGCTCGATTGTTTCGTTGAGAACCACTCTTTTGGATTGAAATTCAATCATTTTCGATAAAAACATACTTTTTCATCGAGAAAAGAATGAATGTTTGCACTTTGCAGATTTAGTGTGATAAAATCACTATTTTCATAAGGTAGAATTTATACTATACAAAATAACACATTTCAGTTAGGATTAGGTAAGTGTGGCACAATTAAATGAGATGATACAGAGAAAGATTAGAAAGATTGCTCACACAAAAGAAGGCTTCGTAACTTTTGACCTTGAAGTCGTTTGTTCACATTTGATTAAATATCCTTGTAGCTTCAGAAATGCCGAAGAACGAACTAGATACAGTTCACAGCACAAGAAATTGCAGTGCTTTTAACCGCATATTCGTTACGTATAATTGACGTTCACCTTCATTTGCAAGTAGAGCATTTTTATTTCTGTTGATACTTTCTTAATCAAACGTAATAGTGAGAGACCGTGTAATTACATCGTCACGCACTCATTAGTAAATTGACCTTGTCCGCTTGTATTTGAGAATTTCAAGGAGAGACTTGGCATGTTTGCAATCAATATGTACATACTTCAGTGAAGACAACATACACGATAAACTACAGAGTTTAACGGCGTCAGATAATTGAAAGTACGCCACATACTCTACATATACAGTTTATATGTTTGGTACAATTTCAATTCACGTGTAGTTTCTAAAGTACCACGAAAAGGAATCATGGTTCTGCGACAAAAATATATACAGCATGTATATTTATGTTTTTCCTAGTCTCTGTGTTTTATAATAATAATAATAAATTATTATTATTATTATTTAAAAGAAATTACGAATCATATGAAATAATATTACGGGAAATTTGGTTATATATACCTCAACAAAAGCTTGGAATCAGTCAGGTAAATTTGAATTCATTGATTTTTAATAGTAAACTTTTTATGTGTTTATATTAGCATTGAACAAAATATTCATACAGCGTTTAATTTAATTGCACGCTCCATTGATTAATGTCACAGAAACAAGTTATAGGCTTCACTTCGCATGGAAACAAAAAAGCTAAACAATATAATCCGTTCTGAAGGAAATATTATTAATTATTTATAATCCCTCCCCCGCACACACAAATTCTCAGCTGTACTTACATCTTAAAAGAAAAATGTATGCAGTACTTATCCCAGATGATATTACTGAAGATTAAGGCAAGGTAGAATGCTGTTAAATTGCAACTTGCAGCCTGGTACATAATGCAACATTGCATTCATGTCTGGGACATGGACAGGCCAGTGCATGCGGCTGCTTTGAAGATACTTCGGTGAGTTCTTGTCGTCATACAGTATCTGCTAGAAGAAAATGGTCTCCAACCTTAAATC
Source organism: Lepisma saccharinum (assembly GCA_022664845.1). Lineage (NCBI taxonomy): Eukaryota > Metazoa > Arthropoda > Insecta > Zygentoma > Lepismatidae > Lepisma > Lepisma saccharinum. The sequence goes on from JAGDQP010068489.1 coordinate 4,270, forward strand.
TGTAGGATCTCACAATGGTCTCTGCTGTCGGGTTAAACAATTTTGATATTATCCCAAAACATTAGATTACTCCATTCTGCAATGATCTAATATTTTTGGGTAAAAGTCCAGTGAGTTCATTTGATCAACAATTCAAACCACTCTAGCTCGGGCCAGAGCTCTGGCATTTGATAATTTACACTTGTGAGCCGAAAGTTAGATGAAACCATTCTGGTGTTGCGAGGACGACCGATACGAGACACATTGCCATATCTGTACTTTTTACATTACCTTCTAAGGTAACAGGTTGGACTTATGACTGTCTATTCTGATTGAGATTTACCAGGTTTCTTCTTCTTCACCAGAGGAGGGTTGTGATGGTAAAGTACCTAGCATAATGCACAACATCTTTTTGCAAGACAGCTTGACAATGAACGTCATCTGTCAGGCTAGTGACAGGCTTATGGCATAGATTTTTCTTCAACATATAAATACAATATATAAATTTCGCTAGTATGACAAATTTGGAGAAACTGATTGGCAACACTTGAGTAATTCTGTAAGAGTTTGGAAACCAAAGCATCAGAATAATAAAATGGAAGTTCATGAGTGAGTATTTTTTCACTCTTTTGGATTAAAAAAAGAAATGACGAAGTTCAATTACTCATTAGATTGATAGATATAGATCCGTGTTTTTTCTCAATTACATCATACTTTCATAATTAAAATATTAAAAAAAAAACACACACACACACCAAGGTCAGAGGCTTAATAATTTCCTCCAGTACAAACTATCAGAGGTCATAATTTCCGGTAATCTAATAAGGAAGGAAATTGCATTATGGTAGAAAGGGGAAATACGTATATTGAGAAATCAAAATTCTTTCGTTTAAGAGTAGTTATATTTCTTGTTAGATAACTGTAATGAATACTAGTAAGTTTCTCGTGACAATTATTTAAAAAAAGTAACTGAAGGGCACTGCGTTGCTGGTGGTGGAAAACTAAATAAATTACACTGATATAAATTTGTTTCAACATTTATACAGTAGTAGCTAGAAACAACATAGTCTTGATAACTTTATTAGTTCTTTCCATTACACGTAATGGGGTTTTCCGTACGTATGTTTTTACAGTGAAAGAACGAAATATCTTAATGACGTCAGTGTTGTGTTCTAATGTCACACAAGGTAATCGTATCCGAAGTAAGAACAGTTACTCTTTAAAAAAATAATAATAATAAAACAAATGTAGTACTGGTTCTTATTTTCATGTTAAATATCCATGGTAATCCACTACTGATAAAACGAACCGGATAATTAGTAAGACTTTATGCATTGTCTTCATGTTGTTAGAGATATCTACTTAGTACTACTATGGAATCAAGATAGCTCACCTTCCCTCTTCTTTAGGCACGGCTGAAATTTTTCCATTTGTCTGCGGATCGATTTGAACCTGGTAGCTTGCGATTTGCAGTCCGTCGCTTTAACCACTACCCTACGGAGACATCTGTTGATAAAAATACGTTGTTTATGCACTTCACAAACTCACACATGAAATATAGTGACATAGATAGTATTTTTTATTAGTGAACGGCTTTAAGTACGGAGCGTGTTGAGGTTTTACGTAGCACCTATTATTTATCAATTAAACTGAATTAAAAAAAAAAAAATACAAAATGCACCAAAACTGGAAATGCAAATACAATAAAACTACGATGTATGTACCATAATTACTAGCTTTTCCCCTGGATTTAAGATAATATCGAAATATTGTGGTTGTACTTTTATCATCTGCAACTCAATTTTTCTCACCATCACAAGGAAAGATTTAAAATTGATTCAGACTTCTTTTTTTTTTTTTACAAGAGTGAAAGAAACAGACCTGAGAGCCCAAATGACGGAAGAGGGAGGGAATACGAACCCGTATTAATTATGTGTATAACCTAGACCAGTATTACCAATTCACAAGGGACATTCACCAAGTGAGAAAGCCAGATTTCGATTAAAATTCGCATGTACGTAGCGATCTACAAAATTACAAAAATTAATGCTTTCAATCTCTTGAAAAAATTACCAACTTGAACCTTAAATATATGAGAAGGGTTAACTCCAAAACATCTGATATTATATCTTTAGTTAGTTCTAGAAGCATGTTAATAAAAGAAGTAAGTTTAATTTTGTACATCCTAGATAATCCTTCACAGCCAAAATTAAAGCTGCTATTCTCAACAAATAATGACGATGGGACTCGCGAAGCATCGAACGTAGAAAATAAGTAAATCGAATACAGAGTAAGGAAAAACGACTTTTCTTTTACAAATTGTTATATAATTGAAATCAAATGGCTATTAATGGACATTGGACAGGAGGAGATACATGTTGGAGGGTATGATGACAATGGTCACCAACTTAAAAGCAGCCAATTTTACTCAGTTCATTAAAAAAATAAATAAGTGGGTCATGTGTAAAATCAATCTGCGTTGGAATGCTCCAAGAAACCCAATAACGAAGTCAATTTTGACGTAACTCTAATCCTGTACTACAAACGACACGTAAAATTGACCTGGAGAATGAGTGAGTAGAATGATAAAAAAAAAAAAACTGTCATTGTGTCATGTTATGGCAAAACTAACTTCTTCATTGGGTTTCGTGCTAAATTACACGTAACCAATAGCAAATTTAATATCCTACCTAAGAATGGTCGCTTGCAGTGAATTATTATTTAAGAAACAAATACATTATATAATTTATTTGGCCGGGTGACGTTTCGTCCAAAGACATTTGGTCCAGGGACATTTAGTCCATTGACATTTCGTCCAACGGATTTTTCGTCCACAAGACATTTCGTCCAACAGATTCTTCGTCCAACGGATTTTTCGTCCACAAGACATTTCGTCCAATCGACTTTTGGTCCAACGGATTTTTCGTCCAATCGACATTTGGTCCAACGGATTTTTCGTCCAATCGACATTTGGTCCAACAGATTTTTCGTCCACAAGACATTTCGTCCAATCGACACCATAGGATTTTTCGTCCAATACACATGCTATATAGCCCCATAGACACTCACTGACTGACTGATTCACTCATCCATATAAATTCACAGGCCAAATTACTGGAGCTATAAACACCAAATTTGGTATGAAGGTGTAGGGCCATGAGTAGGTAAAGGGAAAATCCGACATTTTGAAAAAGTAGCCGTCTTGGATCCAAAATGGCCGCTAAACCCATTGTTGTATAGAATAGGGAGCTTAAACGGCTGGGGCTATTGAATTGAAATTTGGTACATTATCGCTAGTAGGTAACGAAAATATTTTCAAATTTTGTAAAAGTCGCCATATTCGAATCAAAATGGCCGCCAAAACCATTGTTGTATAGAATAGAGAGCCTAAACTACTGAGTCTATTGAAATTAAATTTGGTATGGAGGTACATTGTCAATAGTAGGTTAATATAATATTACACAATTTACCCAAAGACGTCATCTTGGATCCAAAATGGCGGACTTTAAAATTAATTTTCCACAACGTTTGAGATAGAGGTACGTAATTTAGTATAAAGCTGTATCATAACTAGTAGTTTAGGAAAATAATACACAATTTTGGGAAGGTCGCCATCTTGGATTCAAAATGGCCACCCCAAAATAATTTTCGTCACTGTTTGAGCTAGAGAAATGAAATTTCATTTTCAGTTGTCTTCAAGTGTAAGTCATGACAATATAATACAATGTTTTAAAAGTCGCCATCTTGGATCCAAAATGGCCGCCAAACTGATTGTTTTATAGAATACACACCCTAAACGGCTGGGGCTATTGAAATGAGATTTGGAACGAAGGTAGAATATCACCAGTAGGTTACGCAAATATTACGAGATGTGTTCAAAGACGCCATCTTGGATATAAAATGGCGAACTTAAAAATCCATTTTGCACAGCGTTTTAGCTAGAGAACCAAAATTTAGCATAAAGCTGTATCATAACTAGTAGTTTACGAAAATAATACAAAATTTTGGGAAAGTCGCCATCATTAATCCAAAATGGCCACCCGAAAAACCATTTTCTAAATGACAAAGCTAGACAAACGAAATTTGGTACGAAGGTGTACCATGACGAGTAGGTCACAAAAAATATTGAAAAACCAGAACATGGGGGCGCAGCACCCCTCTCCCTAGTGGGTGGTATATTTTTACCATGGAAGCGCAGTCCACCAGAGTCTCTGATTACGATAAAGGGGGGCGCAGACCCCCCAACCCTGATGTTGGGAGCGCAGCTCCCACATGGGTCTGGGGACAGCGCCCCCATCGAAGCAAAGAAAGTCCATATACTATTAAGACCCATGGACACTCACTGATTCACTGACTGACTGACTTACCCATATAAATTCACAGGCTAAACTACTGGAACTACAAACACAAAATTTGGTATGAATGTGTAGGACCATGAGTAGGTAAAGGGAAAAATCCGAAATTTTGAAAAAGTCGCCATCTTGGATTCAAAATGGCCGCCAAACCCATTGTTATATAGAATAGAGAGCTTAAACGGCTAGAGCTCTTGAAATGGAATTTGGTATGTAGGTACATTATTGCTAGTAGAGTATGAAAATATTTTAAAATTTTGTAAAAGTCGCCATCTTCAATCCAAAATGGCCGTCAAACCCATTGATGTATTGAATACACAGCCTAAACTACTGGGGGTATTGAAATAAAGTTTGGTATGGAGGTACATTATCAATAGTAGGTTAAGATAAAATTACACAATGTACCCAAAGACGCCATCTTGGATCCAAAATGGCGTACTTAAAATTTCATTTTCCACAATCTTTGAGCTAGAGGTACGAAATTTAGCATAAAGGTGCATCATAACTAGTAGTTTAGGAAAATAATACAATGTTTTGGGAAAGTCACCATATTGGATTCAAAATGGCAGCCCAAAAATCATTATCGACACCGTTTGAGCTAGAGAAATGAAATTTTATTTGAAGTTGTGTTTTCGCGTGTTAGTCACGAGAGTATAATAAAATGTTTAAAAAGTCACCATCTTGGATCCAAAATGGCCGCTAAACCAATTGTTGTATAGAATACACAGCCTAAACGGCTGGGGCTATTGAAATGGAATTTGATAAAAAGGTAGAATATCACCAGTAGATTACGAAATATTACGATATGTGATCAAAGACCCCATCTTGGATCCAAAATGTGTGCCAAACTCATTGTTGTGTAGAATACACAGGCTAAACCGCTGGAGCTACTGAAATAAAATTTGTCATGGTGTTAAAATATCAATAGTAGGCTAATAAAATATTAAACAATGTATCTTAAGACGCCATCTTGGATCCAAAATGGCGAACTTATAAATCCATTTTCCACAACGATTTAGATAGAGATACTAAATTTAGCATAAAGGTGTATCATGACTAGTAGTTTACAAAAATAATACAAAATTTTGGGAAAGTCGCCATCATTAATCCAAAATGGCCACCCGAAAAACCATTTTCTTAACGACTAAAGCGAGACAAACGAAGTTTGGTATGGAGTACCATGACGAGTAGGTCACAAAAAATAGTGAAAAACACCCACATGGGGGCGCAGCCCTGTAGTGTGATATAATTGTACCATGGAAACACAGTCCGCCATAGAGTGTCTGTTTACGAAAAGGGGGCGCAGCCCCTGATGTTAAGAGCGAAGCTACCACGTGGGTCTGGTGGCAGCGCTCCCAGCGAAGCAAAGCGAGTCCATATACTATATAGCCGCATGGTCACTCACTGACTGACTCACTCACTCACTGATCATCAAAATTCACAGGCCAAACTACTGGAGCTAGAAACACCAAATTCGGTATGAAGGTGTAGGATCATGAGTAGGTAAATAAAAAATCCGACATTTTGAAAAATTGCCATCTTGGATCCAAAATGGCCGCCAAATTCATTGTTGTACAGAATACACAGCCTAAACCGCTGTGGTTACTGAATGAAATTTTGTATGGAGGTACATTATCAATAGTAGGTTAATATTACACAATTTGCCAAAAGACGTCATCTTGGATTCAAAATGGCAGGCCCAAAATCATTATCGACACCGTTTGAGCTATAGAAATGTAATTTTATTTGAAGGTGTACCTTCACGAGTAAGTCACGACAATATAATAAAACATTTAAAAAATCGCTATCTTTAATCCAAAATGGCCGCCCGAAAACCCATTTTCTAAACCACTAAGGCTAGACAAACGAAATTTTGTATGAATGTGTACCATGACGAGTAGGTTACAAAAAATGGGGCGAACCTTCACTATGGGAGCGCAGCCCCCTGTGGGTTTGATGCAGATCGGTATCAAGGGGAACAATAACCCGCAGTCTGACTATGATAAAGAGGGCGCAGCCCCCAAAACCCCCAAGTTGAGGGCGCAACTTTGGCCGAGTAAAGTTAAAGTGAGGAGAAATTTCGATATGTTACTGACAAAGGTTGAAGCACCTAACACAGAAGATTGAACATTATTTAAAATAAGGAACATTTGATACGAAACAGGTGAGTGATATACTATAATTTAATAATTTCCAATCACGTGAAATAAATTATTTGGTGCTCTTTTCAAGATTCTTGGCGATAACTGTAAATCCCGACATTTCTAAGAAAGATTAGCGAATATATCAAGGGACTTTTCTAAAATATTTAAGTGTGTGCGACTGGTCTGATTCTTGGAAATATAATGTAATTGCTGGGATGTTCACATTACACAGAAACACTTTCCCTTCGGCAGTTTCCGCCCTCTTCACTC
>JAGDQP010068490.1:0-11014 GCA_022664845.1 Lepisma saccharinum
TATATGATTAAGTATCGGATTTATTGTTTGAGTGGCAAGAAAAAATGTTAATCTAGGCGAAGAAGAAAAGACGTCAGAAAAGCACTAAAATAAGAATCAAGGAGAAAGGAAATACTACAGAAGGGTGCAGGAACTGGGAACAGAAATGTTAATGTGGAAGAAAAAAATAACAGACTTTCACACATGGGGTGGAATGAAGGAGGAAATGACAGTCAACTGTGATTGCCTTTTCACGGGTTCAATGCATTTGTTACCATCAAAGTGTTCTTGACTTCATCTACTCCACATCCTTGCTTGTCCATATCCGCAATAACCACAAAGTATCGGATTTCGTTAAGTTTGAATCAGCGGGCGCTTGTTTGAACTACACTCAGGTTTTCTGATTTATGTGGAATAGCTGTTGTGGAATATGCGAGATTGACGGCCTTTTTCTTGTTGTTTCCAAAACTGAAAACGTTCAAGTAAAGTGCCTGTCGCTAATTCCAAATTTGAAGACCATTAATTGATTTTCAGCAAGGTAATACAATATGTGACAGAGAGAGAGAGAGAAGTAAAAGAAGAAGAAACGAAAGTTGTCGTATAGGACAGCATTGAATGGGTATCTATAATCTACAAGGATATATATAGAATCTATAATCGACTCATTTCAGGAAGAAGAAAAAGAAAAGAAATGAAGGAAGGAAGGATCTTTAAGATATGACTGATGTGAATATGCAAGTCTTGTGAAACGTAATGATAACTTTGATATCTTTTTAAAATAACTACATTAAATTGGGATTTTAGTAGCGATTACTTAGACTTAGTATGGGCATGATAACAACGTAGTGAAATACATATAGCTACAGTATAAAATCTAGAATCTCCGTTTTTTTTTCGATTAATCGATCATCAGATTAGATAATAAAAAAACCAAGCCTTTTTTCGTATGTTCTGAACTAAGTAAACTGAACTTGAATCGGCAGAAACATTGATCCCATTTTTGGAACAAGAAGAAGACATTTAATTTCCAGATGTTATTGTCCTTAGAAGAATTAAGATGGACATCAAAAACAAAATTGTTTTTGCCAAAGTGCAGAAAAATATGAGTTTTTTTTTAACAGAATCTAATAACTGTATTTCAGATTTAAATAAAATGTTGTACGTATTGTCCGTGTTCTTCGATCAACCATGCTCCCTCTACCCTACATTACGACGGATAATCGAGGTTTTACTGTGTAAAAGCATTGTAAAAGTAGCATTTAGCTACAATCTACACATTGATATAGATATGGGAAATAAAGATGAATAAAATATTAAAAATCTGAGTGGCTTACGTCTAATTCACTGATAATATAAACATACCATGAGGAAATCTTGTGTTGTAACCAGGGGCCCTTATTACAGACACGACGGTCTAGTGCGTCAGATGGCACAACGAGTTCTTTCTGATACTAAGCGTAATATATGGAGGTTCGTTTCTAACTTTTTTCTGTGGTCAATACGCGATCAGACTCACGTATCAACTTGTCCGGAATAGACCCCCCAGATTGGAAACGATCAAGTAAGTGGACGTAGCTGAACTAAAATGTTAAATCAGTTTCCATCTACCTGCGTTAGATACTCATAAACTAAATTGAAAAACGAACAAAATATTTGGGGCGGGGGTCTGCTATTAACGGAAGATGTCAAAATGGAAACACTAAATCTATTGGTCATAATGATGATGGTCGAGCACAAACTTATTATTATTATTATATTTTTTTGCGTATTTTAAATTTCTAGTATTGAAAAGAAAAAAATATTTAGGAAAACCTAACAGTTTCGGGGAGGTTCACTTACTGTATATTACACAATCTTTCTGCTCTTCGTTCGATTACCTTCATACATAATAGCTGTAAAGTAGTTTAGGAATGATTGGTTAGATTTCATTATCAACTAGTTGACATCTGCATATACAGGTCTTGTCCTTATTTTCTCTCTCTCTTTGACAAGAGGAAAAGACCTTTCGTAAAGGTTACATATCTCCTTTGAGGTAACAATGACCAAGTATTTCTCAAAGAAAAGCGTGGCCTTAGAGGCTACGTTACATAACGAATTATTATATCCTGTATCACGATGTCCTATGTAAGGTAGGGTTTGGATTTTAAACTTTGTCCCGTAGTAACTTGGATATTATATGTTCGCTCATCCCAATAATTGAGGGTGAGAACCTAGTGCATATTAGCCACAAAGAAAGCAAAGAGGAAAGAAAGAAAGAAAGAAAGAAAGAAAGGAAAAAGGAAGAGAGAGAGAGAAAGAGAAATACATGAAGTCTGGATAATGAAACTACTTACCATGCGAGATGCGGCAATTTAATAACGAGACTTATGACAAAGTTATGTTTTATTATTACTCTTGGAGTTATTCCTTGCAACATACTCGACTCCGCTGTCTATAGACTACAGTATATGGGAATTGTCCGTTGTTGGAAACATATTATGTTAATCCCTTGAACAGCACCGTCGTTTTCTTCCTTACTTTGTCTACAGTTTGAAAATGGGTTGCCCTTAATGCGAGAATTTACTTTACAAAAGAGTGAAATCAGGCAAATAAGCTGAGAGGTCCAGGACTGGAATCTTATCAGTTATCAGTCAGAAACTGCTTTACAGACAGAGCATTCATTGTAAGCGGAAGCATTGTCCCGATGTAGAATCCATCCTTCGATATTTCACAACTCGGAATTTTTCTTCCTCACTTGTTCCTCCAGCTGGGCCAGAACCTCAAGTTAATACCGGTTAATAAGTACTATCTGACCCGGTAGTACTTATTCATCCATGATATCAGCATATCCGAGACAGGGAGGTCTCAACTTCATCTTCAACGTTTTCTGGTTCCTTGACAAATCGGTTGTACATTCAAATGTTCGAGAACATGACAGACAGCACGTTATCAGGAAACTTCAAGGTCAACCTCTGCGCTTGTGCGTCCCACTGCCGTAAGTTTTCACCTGCACGGTGCCTATCCTTGTCACTTCTTAACTCTGCTACCTCCGAATAACATACATATCATATAAATCCTTTATAATGACAGGAATAACAATTTCTGCATCATTTCGTTTTCTTCATAATGCGTGGTTTAACCCAAGCAGTACAGAGACAGCATCTTCACGTCATAAGAAGGTTATAATGTTGCGATAATGACGTGAAGATAACGTCGCTGTGGTACTACTCTGTATATGCTCACATGTACTTGATTTATTTAATCGTTGCTGATTTATTTAATTATTTAAGTGGTGTTGTTGTGGCTGGCTATACAGATAACTGTGAATAATTCTAGTACATTTTGGTCGACAAATCCTAAGGTGAAGGATAGCACAAACCGTAAATTATTATATATTTTTTAGTTGGCTACTGGTTAGTTGTCTTTCTCACTTATTACAATTATCACTTTCTTTTTTATATATTATTTGGTTGCATGTTTATTATCTAAAATTATTTATCACATATAATGTTCTATTACATAATGCTTTTGTTTCAATTATCATTATTTGGTGAGAAATTGTTTATTATTGCAATTCGAACCTGCAACCTTCGAGTCGTTGGCCTAACGCTTAGACCACACTACGGCTACCCAGTACGAAATTTTAGTGTAGAGTTAGTCAAAACCGATATTATAAATAAGATAATATATATTCTAGATGCTCACTTCTGGTGCATGCGGTCACCGTTTTGACCCCGGCTCGTGGGTTTGTGGTGAACAAATACTGTGTGGGGGGTTTTTCTTGAGGTTCTCCTGTTTCCTTCTACTCAGTGTTTCTTCCAGAAGATTTTATTCAAGAGGAGGGGGCTTCAAGGAAATGATAAATAATGCATATTGACTCAAATGTGCTAAAATATGAAATAACAATAATGTTACTAATAAAATGTACTTCCTTACTTAACCTTAAAATAACATCAAGAATATTTATAAATATACGTATTTCAGTATACATATGAGTAATACAAGTGTTGAGACTAGTTCTTTCGGAGGGGCAGTACACCAATTCTCCTATCATGATCCATTCGGCATGAGCCAAAGTTGTCTAAAAGCCTTAAATAAAATTCAAATTTCAAAATTCAGAGACAATAAACGTACAATTTCTACCTGTGAAATTAAAGGTAATTTTTGTTGAAAAATAAAAAAAATAACTAAAGTAGAAAATTTTAAATTAAGAATTAAAAAAATAGAAATTAGAAAGTTAAATAGTGGACAAATAAAAATAACAGATATTTATTAAATTTAGTTAAAATTCAGTCATGAAAGTTAGCAGATAATTCTTCGTTTTAAATATAGAGACTATCTTGCATGAGTCATCCCCATCTGAAGGGGACGAAAAAAGAAAGAAGAGAAACAAGTCATCCTCCCCCGAAAAAAGCGGAAAAATATCTCTTCTTCTTTTTCTTAACTTTTTCATTCCTCTTCTCAAACATACACAAACTACTGAATTTTTGTCTTGTTTTCTTCCGCACTTATAACATCATTATTCTTCTCTCTTCCTTTTGGTCATTTTTCTTTCTTCTTCTTCTTTTTTTTGTTCTTCATATATGACTTGACGCCATTGGGTCTTCTGCTGTTGCTAAGGAAGTCCAAGTCCATTCCATTCCTTTTCATCCAACTTCATCGTCTTCTTCCAGGGCAGGGAGTGGTGACGGACGAGGGGAATTGATTGTTCTCTGCTTCTGGCTATAACAAGAAAGAAGAAAATCTCTTTTCTAAACTGACCGGGTTTTTCTGGAACCGGCCTCTCTCTCTCTCTCTCTCTCTCCTTCCAGCTGGTTGCCGTAATGACTCACTCTTTCCTTCGAAAGCATCCCAAGTGTTGCCAATTACAATCTTGAGGGAATACCTATAGCTCTCTAGGTGAAAAATGTAATGCTTTGTTTACTTAATTTTATTTATTTTCAATGTAGAACAAAATATCCCCAAAAGTTAATAAAATTTCTCCAAGATAAGTACAGCTCTAGGACAACATTTTCCAACATATATTTGATGCCTACGGCAAGATCTGCCCTGTAATACTCTATGTCTAGGACATAACCGCAATAGTTCAGTTGGTAGTATAGTCATCACTTTAGGAAGGTTGTGAGTTCGCGCCTAGGGAGCGCAATACTGACGGAAGTCCAACGGGCCCCCATCAGTCGCAAATGTTCGAATGTTATCTTAAATAAGGTGAAGGTTGACTTCTTTCCAAATCATTCCCTTTTTGCATGCAGGTATCCAGAATTTGTTTTCTTGGAGGGATCCAAGGTGTGTCTGGGTATGAAATGTATATTAAATATGTATAATTACACCCGAAGTTATAATATTTTTCCATAAAACTCTGAGTTTGTTGTTGTTGATCCGCCGGATCCGACCGGTGGTGGTCCACCGGATTAGTCGGACCCACCCCTAAATACTCCCTGCCTTGTTGTTGTTATTGTTTGTCTCCAATGCAAAGGTGAAAGCAATTTTAAGGTAAAGTCTTTCTGGACCTATGGTAAACACGAAAATATAGAAATGAAAATGTTCCTAGATGTGAAATTAGACAAAGTTTAAAGAAAAGAAAAAGGAGACATTAGGTGATATCCTACAAAACTAGAAATGCTCATTGGAACTATAACACCGACAACTTCCGATTCCATAGTTCACGAAGCAAGAGATCGTGGTATATCAATGGAACTGCTATGTAATTTAAAGGTAGGATGATATAGAACTCTGACAATGAAGTCTCTCTGTCACAAAGGACAAATGCCGGAATGATATAGGCTACTTAATTAAATCCAGAGACTTTATTTTCCTTCACGGATTAATTACTTAATGCAGTAATTAGTCATACATCATGTATTTCACACGTACTTTCAGCATTGATTTTTAAGTAAACACAAGTAAGTGAACAGCATAAATTTAGAGGAAACTTATGACAACATACTGAAATGCGAGCCGGCCGGGTGACCGAGCGGTCTGCGGCGGTAGGCCATCGGATCGAAGGTCCCGGGTTCGAGGCCCGGCAGGGGCATGGGTGTGGATTTTAACAGCTAAAAGCGAATCGTTACGGTTCGAAGTCCAAAGTTACTAGGCTGGCCCATATAATAATAAAGTTTACCAAAAGTTTATACTGAAATGCGTATAGAGAAACTAGCGTGAATTCTATAAATGGAGAAAACAAAGAGTAACATTGATGTAAGTGAAAGTAACTAGAAAACTATTAATTGTCAACAATATACAAGGTAACCGGAAAAGTTATTGCTGTTTCTTGATGCAACATGGAAAGACGTGATCATTGATAAGAAAATAAGTGCATGGCTTGCTCAAAAAGCGATTGGGATGGGGACATTAACTGGCCACTCACAACAGTCATAGCTCGAGTAGTGGCGAAGACAAATGGAGGTGTTGAAGCAGCTCTTTCAGGGCGCTGTCTGACTTTAAGGTGGGCTTGTACGCAGCCGAGTACGTTAAATCTTTGGGGATAATGCTGTGAATTAATGCTCCACCAGGCATTGGTTCCAGAAATTCAAGTCGAGAGATTTGCTCCTGGGTGATGAATCCATCAGTTCGTGCCTACAGGCACTGGATGGTGAGGCCCTGAAGGCGATCATATAGCCAGACAGCAGCCAAAGGAGTACTCAGTACTGACCATGCAGAGTGCTTCCATGTTTCTGGTGAAGAGTCCGACATCACGTGTACCACATATGAAAGACGCACAAGTTCAGGAAGGGCGCCCTACCCTACCGTACCGCACTGTCGAAAGCCAACAAGAACCAACGTGTGGCAGGCTGTTTGTCGTTGCTTTCTTCGTGCCGCAACATATCCTATTCTATCGACTGCTCATCAGTGACAAAAAGTGGGTCCTGTATGAGACTACGAAGCGTGACAAACATGGTTGTCACCGCGGGACCGTGAGCATTACACCACAAGACAACATCATGCTCTGTACCTGGTGGACTAGTTGCTAAATGGTGTGCTACAAGCTGCCACCACTGGACCAAATCATCACTACGGACCTGTACTCTCAACATTTGGAACGTATGCAACAGGCAGTGCCAAAAGGAATCAGCATTTATGAATCGTAAGGCTCTTCCTTGCCGACAATACCAGACCGTATGTGGCGTGGGTAGCCAGGGATACAATACAGCGACTTCACTGGAAGACACTGTGCCATGCACCACTAGCAGTACAGAATATCAGTCCAATACTGGGCCAATACCGCTCAATTTCGATCAAGGTTGCCAAGTATTAGCCCAATATCCTGTGCTGCTAGGAACCGTACTCTACGGATCTTGACCCGAAAGTTTATCGCTTCTTCCATTTCCTTAACCAACACCTTCGTGGGAAATCCTTTCCCAATGATTCAGACTTGCGGCATGCATTCACGGCCTTCTTTGCGTCCAAGATTCCCCAATTTTACCAGCAGGACATTGAGAAGTTGCAAGAAAGTTGGCCAAAAACACTTGATGCCGATGGGTATTACGTTAAGGGCTAACGGTAAGTGAAAATTGTCTGTATACTTTTCTATTACTATCAAAAACGGCAAGAACTTATTTGGTTACCTCATGAAAATACAATATAAAATTCAGAGTAAATTCAACGAAGGACTATTAAAAGAAGTGAATACATTTTTGTCCTTTTTCAGTTTCTCCCATTTAATAGGGTCTATGAAAGGTGTGAACAACAAACCAGTTAAATTTTGATATATATTTCAAATTTAATAAATAATTTTTATTCAAATATTATATCAACTTCAAGAAAGTATAATTAATTGGCAGTTTCACATTGATATTGCGAAGTTAATAAATTATTACAGAAAAATATAAAGCCTTATTCAAGATTTTATATGAGGGGGAGGATATCATCATCATCATAATATCCAGCCCTTTTTTATCCACTGCTGAATGAAGGCCTACCCCCTTTCCTTCCCACATATCTCGGTCTGCTGATATTCTCATCCATGTAGCTACTTAAAAACGCTTGATTTCATCTACCCGTCTTACATTTGGGCGTCGTCTCGGTCGTTTCCTTTCTCTAGGAATCCAATGTAGTACATTTGTTGTCGACCTTCCATCTGTTCGTCTAGCTATGTGACCGGCCTATTTCCACTTCATCTTCTTCGCAGTCTTGATTATAGCCTCTACCTTTGTTTGTGCGCGAATTTATTCAATTGTCTTCCTGTTCCTCCTGGTTATTCCTAGTATGTATCTTGTAACAAGACTGCTACAAACAAAAAAATGTATGTCTTATAATATATAGTTTTGGTTTAAAATGAAGAGTGGGATAAAAATCTTTCTTTAATCATGTTTTATTATTAATGATGAACATTATTGTGTAATTATTATTTTACTTAATGCATTTCTTATGAGAGTGAATAAGATTTCTATTTCGCTTGGTTTTAACGCTCAATCTTGGAAGCGTCGGACGGGAGTTTCCCTATACTTGAAGACTATAGACGCCAAGTATACTCTCGAACCCCTCATATTGCGTTTGATTTTAATACACATTACCTTATTTGGAGATTGCTCTTCCATTGTGTATTGAATCCTGTAACTATTCTCTGTATGGTAGAAGTGTCCGTAAGATTGATTTTAGTATGTTCATTTATGTATGTATGGACTTAACCCGCATTACGTGACTTTTGTCAGACTGTATGCGCAATGCATTATGGGAAAAGGTCGTTTTTAACATAGTGATTTGCCCGAATGCAGAACAGAACCTCACTGACATCCTTACAGACAATTTTGTGGTAGTCGTCTCCAGAAATTGCGGGAAGAAGCGTAAGTTAGTTCGTGATTTTACGTCAGCACTATGTGGGAACATTACCGTTCTTATACTGTCATTAAGTTGTTTTATGTGACAGGAAAGTGTCGTCCTTTTGTATTGTGGACCAATGTGTAGTTAGGTCGAACGTCCTTGAAAACGACGCTGTTCTAGAAGTTGGAACTTTCTAAGAACATTTTTACGATTTTAGTGCAAACCGCATACTTCCATATCCTGGTTCTGTGGAACGGTAGCCTATTTGTTATTGGAAGAATTTTGGAGTTATTCGTAGCGTTTCGCAGTCCACACGACCAAACGAACAATATTTGAAAGCGGAGTATTTTGTCTTTCGCTACTTAGACTGCACTCGCGAGGTGTCAAGCAATCGTTACGCGCGGATGGATACGTACCATCGTTGCCGCATCAGAAGTTCTAGCTTAGGGAAAGCGTCACCCAACTGTGACGAAAGTGTACATTTTCTTTCCTTATTCTATTGAAAGCATATAAACATTTTGTTCACAACGTGTTATTGTTATCAACTCCCATAAATGTGGAACCTTTATAAATGTGACGTTATAAATGTGGAACCTTCTCAATCTTAAAGTGTCGATATATTAAACTTTCCAGAACTAAGACGTAACTGTCATGGTTTGAACAGCACAGTCTGCGTGAACGGGACATCTGTGAATCACTCACCGGTGCCCAGGCCTTGCGTTGAAGGGGTCGAGGTGACTTTCAATTCCCGTACGCGATCAGCTGACTACTTAGTGCTACGTTATTCTTATCCTCGTAGTCAGTAAACTGAAATGCTGTTTAACTTGAATTAAAGAAACATTAATTCTAAAAAGAATATCATTATTGGACATTTATTTTTATTTTTACTTCAAAGCATACTGAGTTCAAGTTTTTTTTTTCAAAACATTAATTTTTTCTCTCGTTCTATAAGATCAAAGGAACAAAACTTGTGTGTTGCCAGTTGAGAGGAACATTTACCGGAATGTTCATCAATACCATTCAGTTCATTATTCGATGTTCTTTTCTTATTTTGATTTCATAGAAAAAAAGAAAGGAACAAAATAACGAGTGTGAGAGTGTGAACCAGACACACTCTAGCCTAGTATCCTTTGACGTTTAACAGGGAAGATGTGTATAACTTTTATGGCAAGGTGAAGTAAACGAAGTTTGCCATTGACTTTTTTTTTGTTATTGTTGTTTACTTCGGAAGAAGAAGAGTACGTTTTCATCAGTGATCGTCCACCATGGGATAGCACATCCAGCATTTTCTTCTGTATTCTGAAATCTTCTCCGCCTTTCCTCCCCCCTGAATCCAAGCGTTGCTGAAGGAAAGAAGCTAGTGTGGTGAAACAGTGTGGAACACGTGAATATTGATTGATATAGGTAGCTACCATAAGTGTTTTCCTAGACAAACGCTTGTGAAAAAAAGGACGAAACTAAATAAACGAGAAACTATACTAAATGAAAAGCAACTAAACTTTTTTTTAATATGTGAATATTGAATGTACCTGTTATAGTGTTGCAAGCTCGTTCATTAAATAATATTTTTTTCATGACTGTAAATTTCAAATACTTTAATATAAAATTTAATTGGTCAACCTGTATGCTGTTATTTGGTTGTTGATCACGCATCAACGGTACAAATCTCACATGTTGTGTGATTTTCCTTCTTCCATCCTGACAAAGGTATTTTTTTTCACATATTTCACATTACATTTCCTAGCAATAGGCTGCAATGCATATTTCAATTAGTGATGCCACTATACATTATCAAAATCAGAAACGAAACCAAAGGCCTTGAATGATGCAGGTAAGAGTTCATGGAATTACTTTGCGTTGTATAAATTTTAAGTCGTGTAAAGCAAACTGGGCGAAGTAAGAACAATTTACTCCTATCTCAAAGATAATTCAAAATATAGAAACTCTGTTGTGGTTGTGCGTGCGGCACAGCGGATGCATGTATTATATTTTTGTTTCTATGTTGGATTACATCTTCAGGTCGTGACGAAATTTGGAAACGGTCGCGTTTTATGCGTTTGTAAAGCAATTGTTATACATAGTGACAATTTCAGCGACCACACGGTCACAATCTCTCCATTGCTCTTTGTGTGACTCTCAATCTCTGAGTCGTTTGTGCATTCAATGTCCAAGTTTCACAGTCGTACATCATCACAGGTAAGACACACTGATTATAAACTTTACGCTTCAGACATATTGGTAGTTTGCTTTTGAAAATAAAGTGTAGTCTTCCAAACGATGTCCACGCCATTTTACA
>JAGDQP010068491.1:0-11014 GCA_022664845.1 Lepisma saccharinum
TATATTTGCAGTCAGGTTCCTACACAGGGTTATGCTAGAAGTTTTCAGATCTAAACCACTTTCGAATGGATTAAGATTGACATATAACACTTTGGTGCATCAGAGGTAAGGATACAAGACGCGAGGTTGTTTCACTTTTAACGTTCAATTATCTCATTTACTCTTTTCATAAATGATAAGATTTTCCAGTTATCTAGTAACAAATGCTCAACACAACATTCTATGTCAAGATCTAAGGAAACGTATTTTCCTTTAGCTTGTTAACATGAATGTATTTATAACGTAACTTTGTTGTTACTTGAAAATACTGGTTTTTAAAGTGAGTATCAAATCTAAGATACAATTGTTGGCCTTGATCTAATATTAGGATTTGTTACGAACAGACTGATTTGATGGTATTTTCTGATTGTCTCTACTGAATTTAGTTGAATTTCAATGCTCAGATTCTAAGTACTAATATACGGGAGAAACATCTCTTTATTTAATATTAATAAACGTGAAAATAAGTACAAATTTTAATTAGATCTGCTGACTGAATGAACATTCCTTTCTTCCATGTTGGAAACATATTTCTTTTCGTCCTATCAATACTAAATTGAATGGCACGTAGAAACAAACTTTGTGATCAAGTCAATTGTCTAATAATACTATAAATATTTATTTTGTGAGAACGTAACGTTCTAAAGAAATGGGGCATTTTGTGAAATTTCTTTGTTTCTTATAAAAGATAAGTCCCAAATTACTGTCTTTGTTTCTATTTGTTTCTCAAATCGCTTCTTATAATTGGACCAATTTTTATCCACCTTCATATTTCAGTAATATTTATGTTAATTAGTCCCAAATATGCGTAATGTCCGGTCCATGGAATGAAACTCACCTTCATTCTCATGTTTGAGAAATGTTTTCAATATCTGTTTATAGTTTCCAGTTAACTTTCAACAATTATCTTCCAGAATAATTTAGGTCGAAATACGAATCGTAATTAGATCGAAAAAAAACCATTAGAATGAAAATTACATTTACTGAAATACATGAAACCCGCTTTTTCATCACCTCCATGGACTGGCAAAAATTTGTAACAAAAGTGTGAAGCTTGCAACAGAGCACAACATTTTACATGCGTTAAATAGGACGCATCCATCTTAGTCTTGTTTTAGTGGAACTGGAAGGAAGATGCTTCTACAGTCGACTTATGGTGGAATAGAATGTTAAAGTCATGCGTGTCTCACTTATTCATCAAGGACTTCATGGAACTTATAATCATAGAATGTTTCCCATAACCATGAGGAGAAGCCAAACACGGAACACTTCATACATGCTTCATTGTAGAATTCCATTCTCACTGTAAGGAACATGGCAACGAAAAATAATTTTAAAACAGTCAACTCGATAGAAATTATTTTATATTTTGTTAATGGAATAAATAAATAATACAGTACTGATCTTTGTGTGCCTTCAAAATGTACCCATAATTCCTGCAATATTTCTATAAAATAACATCTTTACAATTTAAAATAGTTGAACATTTTTTACTATCCCAAATCTCTGTTTCTGGAAAATAGCACATACAACAAAATGACAAATTGTGATTCAGTAAAATATATTGTGTCCAATAGCTGCAGAGATTGGCTAAATTGGGAGTCTACATATCAGCAAAGCATTAAAATATTTATCCACTTCTATTTTCATAACATTCTTCTTACACATTCGGCATTAACTATCTGCTCACATTCGAGCTAAATTGGTTAAGAACTGCAATCTTGATCTGAGATTTGCTTTTAAAGATTGTTGTACTTTGAAACGAATGCTGTTCTGAGAAACTATAAGTGAGAAATTTCTACAAGCGTCTGTATCTTTCGTGTGCATTTGAAATCAACAATTTTAACCATTTAAATAAATATGATTGACGTTTCTGTGTGACAGGAAGACTTTGTTAAACATAAAAGGATGTAGGAAATAAATAAACAAGAAATAACCTAATTTAACCTAATAATCAAAACATTGTTTGACATATTTAAATCCTGCTTTAATTCGTAGCTGCTATTACGTTTCTGCCTTTTTCTTTATTTCCTATCTTCTTTCAGTTTTGATAAAGTATTTCCCATAAGACCGAAATGTCAATGTTTATTTAAAAAGTTAAATATTGTCACTACAAGAAGTCCATGGAGGATCCAAACGTAAGTAAAGGTTTCATTCTTGCATTAACGTTCTCGATAATGAATTTCTCACAGGCAACCAGTTTTTTTAAAACCATGTATACATGTTCAATATTTAGTATATTAATCATGAGGGAAAATGTTGTTTTAAATAGTGTTTGGTGTAATGATATATTTTAATATAACCAATCTGCTAGCAAAACACTGGTTTCAAGAAGCGAAGAAATTTCGGTTTCATAAGTGTATAGGGAATAATACCTTACAATGTACTGGTTATGTAATGCATACGCAATATGCATTACACCTCTTCGTGTTGTTTCGGCTTTCACTTTCGTATCTAAAATATGTTGTAGCATGCTTCTAATCAGTTGTTTCAGTCTTTTCATGCTGTTTGCAACACCAGAAATTACAGAAGTCATCTACAAGCGTACTGATGGAGTCATCTCGGTACAATGCTAATCATATGTGAATCTCCTAATGTGAGTTTCAGGTATTATTTCACTAAAATTGCTATAAAAGCGTTATACTTAGAAAATACGTTTAATTCTTACAATACATTATCATTGGAAAGATAAGGGTAACAACGTTGAAACTGCATTTTTGGTCGATTTCGAGCTTGTGGTCCCACCTGTTAGTTCACAACGTGTATTACGAGTACAAAGGTGCAATATACCTAACAATGTACGTGCAAAAATTTTTGGTTACATTAAAAGAATCTTTAAATGATTCAATGTGTTTCAATTTGACTTGAAAGGTTATTTTTCATTCTTTTCCCAAATGAGTTCAAGTGGAGTTTAATTGTTTTTCCTCCTGTCCCTTCATTTGCCCTGTCGTTCCTGCTAGCTTATCTGAAGGAAACTTCCCCGTCCATGTTCTTCTCTTTTCTGTTTCTCTTACTTTCTTCTTTTAATACTTAATGTGAATTACCTCAATTTTCTTTCTCTTCAATCAATTTTTCCACAAACAATTCCCGCGTTACAATATCCTAACTTTAATCGTTTTTCCTTTGTCATCACCAGCAGACTAGGTTTATCATCTATTGTTCTTCATACATCAATAAAGAGTGCTATTCAGATACACCTTCCCAATCTAATCGTTCCTGTTCACTCTTTCCGCTTGTCTTAATAATCTGTTAAATATTTTTAGAAATTGTCTTGGAGTAGTATGAGTACTATCGAGTAAGTCTGTAATCTTCATATCTCAGTGCAGTACTAGCGAAAAGTTTAGAAACACTTGAAATTTATGTACAGGATATCAATGAAGTCCATTACCACTCCCTATACTATCGAAACTGCTGCGTATATGAAAAGCAAAAACATGTATTTCATTTTTTTTTTTTTTTTTTTGAGGAACTAGCATTTTCAGTCATGAAAGTTCCCCGGTTTCCCAGCAAGAAATTGGAGTGGTTCAAATAAAAATTTCAAATGACTAGTAGGGTCGAGTAATTTATCGTTTGATATGTATCGACAAAAGAAATATTGTGAAGCAACATTGGGCAAGGCGCGGAAATGTTCATCCGGATGAACCTTTATAGTCAATTGTTGTAATGATACTATTTTCTCCAAAATCCCGGTATATACGAACGAGAAAACCTTCTGTACTAACCGATACTTTTCTTAAAGGAGATACTAAGTGGATATGCATATAAATGTTTCATTTCTTGAAGATAATTACATTTTAGATATTGTATTTCCTTCCATTATCAAATTTCCGAAGACAAATTTTACCCTTCTTAATAAATAGGAGAACTGCCCTTTAAGGGAGGTGCTGAGATGTTAACGTCGATGCGGTGCTGTGCTCTATTTATCAAACGGTGAGACTCGCGCAGCAGCTCTGCCTGAGCGATGTAACAATAGCATTTTCAATGTTCTGCAGGAGCTCTTCTAGTGTGTGTGGGGGGATTACTTGAGTACACCTGACCCTTCAACTTGTCTCACAGGTAAAAGTCACAAGAAAATAGATCAGTCGAAAGTGGGGGCCAGTAGATTTTACTGACATTGCTGACTCTCCTTCCTCTCCTCACCGAATAACCCATTTCTCATGACAAGATTCCAGGTGTGGGGTGTTGCTCTAACATTCTGAAATTATCCAGACAGTCGTTTATCTTCTGTGAGTTGATCCACAGATGGATTAAACTGATTTTGGACATACCGGTGATCATTAACAGCTTCGTGAAAGAATCAAGGTGTGATTCTGGAACTGGGCATTGCGCACCAAACACAAATCTTGAGATTATTCAAAAGCTGTTGAACGTACTGATGAGGATTCGTAGATGAATAATGGCGCGTGTTCTGTGAGTTCACTTAACAGAACATCCTGAACCAAGCCTCATCTGAAGGAATTAAAAACAGAGGATCCTAAAGTTCTGATTCCACTTCATTCAAAAATCACCAACAGAATTGAACACGTGCTGGTTTGTCTGACAGCTTTAACTCATACACAACGGAAAATTTGTTAAGGACAAGGAGGCAGTCCATTTTGATAATGTTCTGACATGACAATCCCTTAATTTCCAGTTGCAGAGACAACCAGCCTTGAGATTTTGTTGGACATTTTTGCAGGCTATCATTCATTTGAGAAATGTTTTTGGTAGTTTCAGATGGTTACGGTTTTTTTCACTACAGGGCTTGTTTCGTGCCGTTTTGTAACTAAATTTTACATTGTTTGTTTTGCTGTGGGGTTTGCCAACACATTTCCATTCTTAAAAGGCTCCTCGCCCTAACCCTCCCATTTTTAACATTTTTCAAAATATTTCAAAAACTAAGAGTATTATCAAAAATATCAATTCATAGGGAACTAGAACTCACGAATTACTACGGAATGCAATGGACAGCGATCTCGAGATCGTGTGAATTGACGAGTGATATATTTTCAAAGATTATGATGTCATTATTTAATTGAAGTCTGAGTACTCATCAATCGGCAAGATTTCGAGATCGCTGTCCATTGCATTTCATAGTAATTTGTAAGTTCTAGTGCGCTATGAATTTATAGTTTTGATAATACTCTTAGCTTTTTAAATATTTTGAAATATGTTGAAAATGTGGGAACTGGAGAAAGGAGCCTTCTTATACACTTTAGTAAACAGTCCAGTACACGTTTTTCGCGAATTCACAAAGAACATTCGCAGTTTTATTGTTAGCACCATTTCATGTTGCATTCAACTGATTAATTGACACATCTACACCTCTGACTCAAACAACTGGTTGCTGTCACGTGACTGCGATCAGTCAAACAACTGGTTGCTGTCACATGTTCACGTGTCTGCCCTTGCTCTTCTCACACCCAAGTATGTATGTCCCAATTTCTAATGATCTTTTTGCTGTTTAGATTACATTTTCATGAAATTCCGAAACCATTTATCGTGTCAGTTTTATTTTGTCCACCCTGTATTTTTAAAATGAGTCCCGTTAACTTCTTGACAGAAAAATAGACTGCTATGAAATTATGTTAAAGTTTCCGATGAAATGTCATTCTTTGTTCTATATCTTCGATACTGCTGGTTTTGTTTTGTAAACTACAGATTTTAGGTGATACAATACAAAAATGAATTTTAGATAAATCCGGCGATCGTGCTGGCTTTCGATAAGGAAGTGACAGGTTATACACCTATTTCGGTGCACTACATTGAGGCACATCGTGCTGAACAAGTATATTTTCTGCACCAAATCCAGGCACTCTATTCTCATAAAATATATTTTTCACGAGATCAGTTATTAAAAGGTCCACTGTGTCCAGTGAAAGATGCAAGTACGGATCACCCTCTAAGTTTTTCCAATAGATAGAGGCCTTATTATGTGGTTAGCAGTCTGTACCTGCCCTTACCTGAGGAGATGGGAATTGAAATTAACCCAAAAGCTAACGTGTATTGACACAACCATCGAAAGGAAAAGAGTGTTCGTCAGTTTAACCCATGTGTTCCAAAAACCTCTCCTTTTCAGCAATCTGATGAGAAATAATTTCGCGAAACTAGTTCCTAGTTCTTATCTCATGCGTTTTGTATGGGTGGAATGTATGTGCTTTGAAACCTTTACTAACTGAAGTTTCCTGCTTCCTTTATTACCTTTTCAATGACTTAGTAACTCTCTGATCCTTAAGAACTTCTAACCTTGGCAGCACCTAATATTTGGTATTCCTGATGTGATAAAATTTCCTCTGATGTCTCCCAATAATTAATCGCCTTCCGTATCTGTCCATTCTAGATACCATCTTCCTTTTTCCACGTAAAGGTCATGTTCATGTTCCGATTGTACATTCCAACGATTGGCATGTATTATTCTCCATTGTTTCAAGCTCACACAAGCTAATCGTTACAGATGTGTTCAAATTATTCGACTCAATATTTACTTTCCCTAAATCAATTTTTTTGTAGAAATTGTATCGGCATATTTTTTTAATTAATTCTAATTACTGTAATTTAACTCCTTACTCATTGTATTACATGGCGCGTATGCTTCTGAGCACAAATAATAGTTTTTTGACACTGTTAGCTTGGTGGCAGGGTGCTCCATTTTGTATAAGTTTTATAGGTATCCACCAAATCAGGTTACAAGCTATGGGAGTAGTTGCTTTTGAAGAACGTTTAGCTTGTCTTCCTGCATTATTCCCTCTGCTATATAAAGTCTTCTACTCCCGAAGACAGACATTACACACCAAACCATGATTCACAAAAGATGATTTACACATTGTAACCTGAAAATCTCTCCAAGTCAACGCCGATCATATCTTCAACAGTCATGATAAAGTGAAACATATGTTCATCAATTCATTAGTAGTTCAGTGTTTTAGTTCTTGTGTCCACTAGAAACGCTTTTTGCATAGTTGGAGTATCCCAGACCATCTAGAGACTTGCTTACTCTGTGTGGATCTTTCCTCCTTAGTCAGTGTGACTTTTTGCCCTTTTAACAACGAGGTCCTGCAACACTCCTGTACCATTACCAGTCATATTTTGGCCTCAGTAATACAAGTGGTTTTCTGTTCTTTAGAGCCAAAGTTTTATCTTGTTATGCTTACTGCTTTTGGAATAATAATTGAAAACCAAACGAATTTTAGAGGTAACATTTTTATATATTTGGAACGGTTTGGAACCTATTGTAGCTGAGTGTTACAGTAGTAGTATTATATCACCAACGTCGTCCATTGTCAATAACTAAAAAAATCTAGTGTATGTAGATCACTGAAACATAAAATAATGATAAAAGTTCATGTCGAGAACTGATCTTGAGTTATTTTGGGAATCAGTGGCTTGTAGAAAATACGTGTAAGAAGGTTCAATTTAAAAATGTCAAATGGGACTCGGGTTAATTATTATTTAGATGGAAACCTTACTTAATTCTAAACAATCTTAGAAGGAAAAATATTGTGATCATTTCAGTCGTTTGGGAGCTAAAGTTCATTCAAAAGTTGAGCACTATATGAAAACTCCGTTCTTAAAAACAGATCCTTTTAATGAACTGTAGCTCCTAAACGCCTGCGATGATCACAATATTTTTCCTACTAAAATTGTTTAGAATTAAGTAAGGTTTCCATCTAAATAATAATTAACCCGAATCCCACTTGAAATTTTCAAGTTGATCCCATAACACGTATTTCCTATGCGTCACTGATTACCTAAGTACGATAGATCGTTCTTCATATGAACTTTTATAATTAAAATTTTTGTTTCAGTGTTCTACACCCACTAGTTTTTAAGTTAATGCCAATGGGCGATGTTGGTGAAGTAATACCACTCCTGGGACACGGAGCTATTTATTGTAGCTTCCAACTAGTTCAAAATATGGAAAAAACATTTCTTGTAAAACTGTTTTGTTTTCAATTCTCGTTCCAAAAGACTTTTCAGTTTCTTTTTGCAGTTTTTATTGCAAATTTCAGGTTGACTTCTATTACACGTATTTCTGATACGCCACTGATTTCCCACATACAATAGTTGAAATATCCATGTAAATGTTATCAGTTCTTTTAACCTTTCTACACCTCTCCATAAGGGAATTTCTCTATGGTGCCGGACTTTTGAATCACCCCGTATACTTGTTGGAAGAGAACAATTAATAGTTTGGCATATATAGCGAAAGGTAAGATAATTTGGTGATATTTTTATATTAAATATTTTTTTTAAAAGGAAAATAACAAAACATTTCTGTTAAACAATATTTGTATATTCGAACCAGCCTTCTAGGCAGTGTTTTTCACTAGTTTACTAAGATACAATAATCACACAGTAATTAAAAAACAATGGAAACAACACTAAAGGAGAAGTTTTTGGTGATATTGGTAGGTTATTTGGTGATAGTGGTAGGTTATTTGTTGATAGTGGGTAGGTTATTCGGTAATATTACGAATTATTAACCAGAACGTTCCCTAACCAAATGTACATGAAGCAAAGGGGATCACTCTGATCCATTAGACGATTCTTTCCAAGAGTTATCACACATGAACATGGTTATGACGTCGTTAATGTTTCGTACACGACAATTTACATGAAATGCTTGCATGAAAAAGCTGAACTGAATTCAACTTGCATCTGTCTCGCTTGTGATATATTGTGAATTCCAAATTCTACATTTCGTGTACATCATGGCATCATCATGCTTGTCTAAACAAGTGACGTTCACTTCCGAAAGTCCTGGGGAAAATGCATCTGTTTTTCACAGGTTTAGATAAGACTAACAGGTTTAAGATTAACTAAAACACCATAAGGGCTTGCAAAAATGCTGATGTAGTTTTAAACTTTTCTGCCCTTGAAAAATATGACAGATCCTTGTGCACAGAATGGCATACAGAAAATAAAAATTAAAGAACTTTCTATGGGGTTCACTTAATATTAACGTACCCGAAAATTACAACATGAAGTTTCTCTTACCGTAGATTTCTGCCAATGACTGATCTTTGTTACGGAGAGCACGACATGGCACGGATACTGGATTAAAAATAGATGGCATGCCATGAAGATTAAAGTGAGAATACACAGACCTCGTGGTAGCTTCAGAAGGGAACGGGCTTTTCGGTGACAGGTCTTGTAAAAATTACCACGAAATAATCTTTCCTTAACTTGACTTTGTATTTCTAAACTACAATATAACATCTTAAATAAAATTTATTAGAAGTAAACTAATTGTCACAAGAATTCTTGTAATATTAAACGCCATAAACAAAAGCATTAAATTAATTTTATCGCATTTAACCTCAATCGAGACGACAGTCTCGAGCGACAATTCTTGGTATCGTCTCTAGTCTCAAGGAATGGATCTCGGTCTTGGTGTATCTTCGATGTAAGGTGTCTCGATCTCGTCTCGATTACTAGAAATTAATCTTAGTCTCGATCTTGATCTCGAGTTCTAGACGAGATCGAGACCAGTATTGGTCTAGGCACCATGTCTAACCTAAGTAATCGTTTTATTTTTCTAAGAAGTACAGTAGTTTCTCCTTCTCTGCCAAACGTATTCAACCTTGGATCTTGTAAATAACACTTCTAAATTCAAACCT
Organism: Lepisma saccharinum; assembly: GCA_022664845.1. Taxonomy (NCBI): domain Eukaryota; kingdom Metazoa; phylum Arthropoda; class Insecta; order Zygentoma; family Lepismatidae; genus Lepisma; species Lepisma saccharinum. Next base: position 9,639 of record JAGDQP010068491.1, read on the forward strand.
TATATAAACATTTTGGCTTGATTTGCTAAGTTTGCATGAAGTTTTCTCACTTGTCAAAGAAGTTTGATTCACGTTTGAGTCAGGTAAAAATTTGTATGTGAGTAGTCTTCAATAAGAACAAGGTTAGTCTATGATGCGGCCTCAAACATTGTGACTCATCAGGAGGGTGAGGAGATTTTTTTTTTCAGATATTGAACTTCGAGTTGTCATAAAAAGTTGTTAATTGGCACCAAATAAAACCATGCCAAATATGGCCGTACTAAAATAATATTTAACAGGATCCCTGGACTTCTAAAGGGCCCAATTGTTCTTTTCAAAATAAGGAATAGACATATTATACCAGTTTTCACATTTTGGGATTCAAGTAGTTATGAAAAGTTGTGCATTAGTACCAAATGAAGCCATGTCAAATATAGTTGTTTTTTAAACTTTTCTGGCTGTTTTCAAACAAACATTTTGACGGGCTTCGGGGTCCGGCTAGATATTTTTTGATCCGACAGTTTCGGTGAACAAATATAACATAGCATTCTACAACTTTTGTACGCTACTCAAACTCAAATTTCTAAAAAAAAAAAAAAATGGCAGTTTTGGGTTCTCGCGAAAACAAAAATGTTACAAAGTAGCGTGTAAAAGTTGTAGAATGTTATAATATGTTTGTTTGCCAAAAAACAGTCTGATCAAAAACTATTTAGCGGGGCTCCGGAGCCCGCTAAAAGTTAAGTTTGAAAACTGCCAAAAACAATTGACCGCTAAAAAGTGATACATTTGACATGGCTAAATTTCGTACCACGACATTTTCGGATCACAACTTCTTCGCTTAAATCACGTCTTTTGTCATTCTCCTTCATCCCCTGAAGTTTGACCCACCATTAAAGATACACCCTGTATATATATATACATTATATACATTATATAGATACATTATATTACTCGCGGAGTCCGTGGAACTCCACGTCGTGGGTGAAGGGTTAAGAGTAACTGTCTAAACTCTTACGACTCGTTCAATGTACAAAATATTCGCCGGAAGTCTTCATCAGAAATTGACAGCAGAGTCAGCTCTATTCTTTACCGTGAACTATAGTGGATCGCATATAATAAAAAAAAGCTGATTTTTCTAACCTAACAAATAGTTTGTGAAATTTATAAATTAAAAGAAAACCACGTATATGTATACAAAAAAGAAGGAAATCATTATTCTCTAAAAATAATAAACATCACCCAGCCGGGAATGAACGCCGAGTCTCTGGATCAACTGTCTGATGCTCTGATGATGCAGAATTTCTTGAGAGCCTAAAGGCGGCGAACATGTAAATCCGGCACTGGTTCTCAGTACGTTGTATTTGCACTAAAATGCTGTCACTCATATTTATTTATGA
>JAGDQP010068492.1:0-11013 GCA_022664845.1 Lepisma saccharinum
CATTCTCTTACATTTAAATTGTTTAATACATTTTCTTTAAATTATTACAGTTTTTTTTTCTAAATTGTACATTGGTTACCTGGGCAGAAGTAAAATATGTTTATTCAATTCATTTCTCATTTTACACACACACCTCTAATTTTCATTGAAAGTAAAGTAAGAAGAAACCACCTCCTCCTTTTCCATTATCCTCCAAACCAACTTCAAATAATCTCTTAAGAGAAGTTCTATCCATTTGACATGTACGTTTAATAAGAGAGACAATAGCAAACTCTTATATTTAGAGATATTGGTACTACTTTATTGATGTCAGACTAGTTGTATGTGTGGTTAAATATTTAGCAGAACATAAACATACGAATGATGAAGGAGAAAACCAACATCGTCCAAAAACTGGAGTTCCAAGAAGAAAGGAAAACAAAATTACAGTTCTATGCTTTTCCAGTGTCCTCGCCATCTCGAACTGTCAACAACTTCTGGCTAAGTTTTCCATTCTCCTTACTATTTGGCACGTGGATATTACGAAATAGAGCAATAAAATGCTATCATAACTTCAGTTTAACAGTATTTGGACAATGTTGGTTTTTCCCATGTGCCCTGGATAAATAAAGGTAATTTTAAAACTGAAATATAATAATTTTGGGTTAAATGTTTTGTGACATGTACCTATCCACTCTATGGAGTAAAAGTAAATTTGAGTTGTAAGTGGATTTAGTATCTCTACTTCATTTTTTTAGAATTCGAACTAATTAAAAATACATTTTGGAAGCAGGTGTCCGAGACATTCTTCATGCGAAAAAAGCTAGAGGTAGATGTGTGGTAACTCACTCAATCTTTCTATTTTATACGTCGTTACACGCATTCAGTGTCTTGTTGCATCAATTTCTTTTAACATGTTCACTTGACTTTCCTTGAACCGTTTTAACCACCCACAATAAAGAAAGACAGCGATGTAGAATCACTAAAGAAAACGGTCCCAGGAGCAGCGTTTCGTCTCATGGGTGGTTGCCTTCACGACTTAAAGCCCCTTGAGCCTCTCAAACCTTCCTACCGGCCTTTCTCCTAGGCAATAACATTTTTAAAGAGAAGAACATAAAAGGGGAACAAGTTAAACTATGCATTAAAATTTTCATAGCTTGAAACACCGTAAATAAGACAGAAGAGGCCGGGGGAGAGGAAAATGAAAATGAATCAGAGGCGGATCAAGTGAAGCAAAGGAGAGGAGGAAAAAACATAAATAAAAGTAAAAACCTAGAATTGCAAACGAAATTACGACGAAAGGAAAAAAGTTCACGTTTCTGGTCGTAATTCAGCTGTGACACGTTTAGCAAAGAGACGTGTTGGTTCCACAACGTCCAAATGCTTCCTCGAATCTCCTGCTGTCACTTTATCTTACGGTCCTCAGGAGAGAACTAAGGTCTTTACAATGCTTATGGCAAGATACCCTGAGAGAGAGTCTTCAACATGTATGGCTTGCGTTCAGAATAGCTGTTAGTTGTCAGAGTTTCATTTCTTAGAAATAAATGTTTCTATCCTTTTTGTGCAATACCTACTAAACGTAACATACTGAAACTTTCTCGTTAGTGATTTCACAAACTGTCAAATTGTTGTATAAATAATAAAAAGAAAGATGAAGATCCCCCTTTCCAAAAGCATCGTGAAGTATTATGTGAAATTAATTCAAACTACTGAAAATATTTTTAAATTATTTCTCCAAATCTTTTCTATGTTTGATCAACTCAATCAAATATCGCTTTACAAATGTAGAAATTACTGCTGAGTATCGCCCATTATAATCAATTTTCATTTGAGAAAGCCATATTTGGAGCTGTGTAATTGTTCTAAGAATTATTTCATTTCATATAAGCAATTAACCTGAAAAAGCTCTGCTGGAGTTTTGAAACTGAGACTAATCGTCCATGATTAATACTCGCTTCATAATTATTATTTTATTTTGGGGGGTTTGGTGAACTCCCAATAATGATGAGAAGGTTAAACTGATTAAGAATTTCAGTTAATGACCGTTGCGCAGGATGTACAGTTTTAAGTCCGTTCCGATTCACCGTGTTTAATGTCGCCACATGAAGCGTTGAATACCTGGATCTTTGTTCTATAAGGTAACTAACTATCCACCTATCCATGTGAATATTGAATTTGAATGTAGACCACAATGTTTTATACTTTAGGTAAAAATTATTTTGAAACGGGTAGTTAATATTATCAACCGGTTTTTTACAGTTCTGTGGAGTAGTCTGATAGTTTATTAAGAGTAGGCAATGCGCTTACCCGATTTTCGACAAATTAATAAAGAAATAAATAAACTGTATGTTAGTACTTACGGAAACCTCTAACACAAAGCGACAAGCATTGCAAAAATCTACTGTTAGCTCAGGTATTAGACTGCGTATCTAAAAGTACTAGATCTATACTTGCTGACCTTTCGGATAGTTTTAGATTCAAATATCAAATTGCACCCAAGCTAAAGGAATCATGTAATAACTAGTTTTTGCGGAAAATACCTTGATAAACGTTTGATTACATTATGATGTTGTAGAATTGCAATGGAACTAAATAATATAAATTACTGGTAAGACTTGAGTATTCGTTTTTTTGCAACACACTTCGGACAATAACAGTAGTTAGGACAAGACGTATTGATGAAGCATGGATCATCTCTGCAATCAGTTCTCGTAGGTGACTATAGATAAATCGCTATATTTAGACAAGCCTATTGGTCTAACCGCTAACAATGTATGTAAACAAGGTCCATCCTAGGCCAACAGGATTTCACGGTGTCGACACACAACGGCAACTTACAATGATCATCTTACTCCTTCAACCTTTGATGTAATTAAATATTCTGAATTACATCAACATGAAGAACCTGCGAACTTTTTAATTATACAGCAGGTCTTAAATTTTGAAGTTACACGTAAATAAGTTCTTATATACGCCGTCTACATCAAACTACAGGCTTCCTTTTTGTTTAATTGTCTTTAGGACTTTCAACTAAAATTACACAATAGCCGTTCGTAACAGACATGCTGACCCAACGGACTAAATCTCATAGACACTGAGATTGATATCATACTCGTAACTTGGCACTCATTGTCCTATGTACCACGGTTTTAATAGCTCGGTAAATTAAAGTACTAACAGGAAATAATGTTTGCACCATGGAATATATTTTATACATTAGAATCTGATGACAGTAGGTAACAGTTTATTTCCTAACCAAGACTAACAGGCAATAGTTAAACAAGGAGAACAGTGCATGGGGAATGTGGAGGCTGAGCTTCACATATTTTCGACCTACGGCACGAATCGTGCTGAAGTTGTCAGTCCCATGCTCAACCACCTTTACCTCCCAGTTGTCCAGGATTCCCAAGGACACTCTGGTACTCATTTTGATAGGAGGTTGAGTGCACTCCAGAGTACCAGGCATGATAGCACTAAAGAAAATTATCTAGCGTGCTATCCGAGATTTGAACATGGGCCGCCCGAATCGTAGTAAGACGCGCTACTGGTTGAGTCACGGCAACTCCTACGAGCGACAATGGACAATACAAGGACATTGTTAAGAGCCATGCCAATATAACAGAGCCAGCGGCATCGCATCAAGGTCGCAAATTCAGTGCGTTATTCTGGATATGAAACTTTATCAAATTGACAATTTTGAGAACTCTACTCCCGAACAAAATACTGAAATGGAGATATTGTCAAAAAAACTACTTGGGCGCTATTTTATCCAATATGGCGGAGCGAATGGCGGCACACCAAAGTCGCAAATTTAGTGCACAAATCGAAAGGTGTGCCTAATGCTAATTTTCAAGACTCCTGTATTTTTTCCAGGTACTTCAATTTACAGTTCCATGTTGCTTGGCCTAAATAAGCAATTTTGCTGTTACAAAAGGGTGTTTAAAATATAAAAACTTCAAGCGCCTCTAGCGTCTTAGTGGTGCATCCTAGAAGAAAATTGAAAACAACCATTCGTGTAGGGAATTGTGTGTAGATTATTTCTGCAATAAGATATTTTTCTCTAAAATGCTTTTGAAGCAAGACGGTTACGAAATAATGTTTTGGGCCACATTTTATCCAATATGGTAAAGCGAGCGACGGTGCACCAAACCCGCAAATAGAGTATATTACTCAGTACATGAAGCTGTGTCAAACTGCTAATTTTCAAACTCTTGTATTATTTTCGGGTACGTCAATCTTAATTCTCTTTACTTGACCTACTTCTTCTAATTTTGGTTCCCTTCGGGAACGACACGATTGTTTTTACAATGTCACGCCTTTCCACCACCCAGTGGGGTGGGGGCTTAACTTGAACCTGAAGGACATCGAAAGTTTTAGTGTTAGTGTTGAACTCAGCGACCTCCAAAACTATGAATTCGACAATTATATTAGTCGTCTTCGATTATTTTAAAATGTCACTCCTTCCACTCCCAACCCCTGGAGTGGGGGATGAACTTGAGCTTGTAAAGTATTGAAACTATCACTATTCATCTCAGCGACTCCGAAAAGTATGGAATAAACACTAATATTAGTAGTTTTCAATTATTGATAGAATGTCACACCATTCTCCATGTATTTCTTATGGGGACCTTGCACCCCCATAGCTCAGCCCAATGGTGACCTAGACATGATATTGTATTTTTGCTATAATTTACAGACCATATGTAATTAAATGAGTCATTGGCCTTGTCCAAATGTCCATCCTATGTACGGTTCTTGAGAAACAAGCGCCCCTTTACTCACTTCTATATATTGATCCTTTAAGATAGTAAATCATGTTCTAAATTTTCAGTACATCGGCTGCATATCAGACATTCAAAACGTCTCTGAGTTTAGTATTGAACTTAAAAAAGAAAAGCAGAAAAAAGAATCCTAATGAAAAAGAAGCAGTTATTAGGTTCGACGATTGACTTTCTTCCTAAACGCAAGGAAGATTAATTTCTGGACAGGAGCTTTTCTTGTCAGTCATCTATAAAATATTAGGAGTTAGAAAACCGTTTCTCCATATACTTTAGGCATTCAGTTGTTAACAAAAAGTATTTCAGAAGAATTAACAGAACATTCCCTCTGATGCAGCATGGTGTGAATATTTTACCTCGTTTCAGAAAAGAGTGAAGAACTTCAGTAGTTCCGTAAGACAGGAATAAATTTTTGAAAGAACAGATACACCTTTCTTTAGGAAACTATCTTTACAGATCCACATAGAATATGGAACATTTTTTCCAGATGCTTAATAAAACGGTAAATTATGAATCAGTAGGAGAAAAATGCTTTTCCATTTGTTATAGGACTAAGAATTAAGTTCGACTCCTGTCTTTTGCTATCTTCTTGCCTCATGCATTATTCCAAGCGTATATAACTGCCTTTCTCTTTTCCTTTACTCTTTCAATCTCGCTATCTTTGTCTTGTCCGAAACTTGTCGTCTGTATATTTTACTTCAAATGTAGGAACAGATGCGTTGCATAATGTGGTGCTTTTGAAATAGTATTCTGCTGAGTGTTTGTCTTTTTCAACGTTTTCTCTTTATATTCGACTTCGAGGTTTTTTTGTAAGAAAAAAAATGTTTTTGTTTCAATGCTGACCATATTTCTGCCTTTTCTTTGTTTTCTTTTATACTTTGTTCGTATCCAATGCACCTTTTTAAATGCGCACTTTTTCTGAGCATCGTTATCCTTTTGTGCGTTTTGTACTCAATAGAATTGATGACTTTGCAAAGATCTTTTTAAGAGTTATCTCTTTGTTTATATTGACTATCGTTACGTTTACCCTTCTTATTTGCTTGCATAACTTCCCATAAAACCATGCAATGAAAACAAATTATGATCTTGTGGGTCTTTCTTCTTTTTTATTAATCCATCCTTCTTCTATGGACATAATTCAATGAATTGCCATATTTGAATAAGACTTTTGTGGCCGTTTTAAGATTCAGCAATAAGAGTTGACAAACCTCACATAACCGTTCTGTTCGTCTGTATATCGAATACTCATGAATTAATATGGTGATGAAGGTAATTCAGGTGTTGTTGCAAAGGTCTCTACGAGTTTATAGCTGCATATATAATCTATGTTCGTCCTTCGTCCGTCCCTCGGCATCTTTTAACTGAGGAACTAGTAGGGCTATGAATGTGGTTCACGTGTCGCTTGAAAGTTTTCGCCGAGACGAGGTTAAGATCGCATAGATCATCTCTGTGCGTCTGTCGAAAAATTTCACCTCAGCAACTACTATGCGTGTTTGGTAGGTTGAGAATTCGATATCAGCGGCCAGTCATCGCGAACTAGCAGATGAAAGAATGTATGTATGTACCCTAGAATATGAAATATTTTGCTTCTGCAGGAAAAGCATTTTATTAATTTCAGTAAACTAAACTCAGCATTAGTGTACTAAATTTTCACGCTATTCAACTAGACAGGTTATACGGGGTACTCATCATTTCACAAAGTAAGTAGCAGAGTTTAACCTAGAATAGACGTTATCTTCTTTCTTTCAGCTTGATATTGTTGCTTGTAAAGTAACATTACAATTAGACCAATAACATATAGAGTGTGACCACAAAACAGTCATGTACTCGTTGATGTAGTGCGTACACTACACTTCTTTTTAAGTCCAATAAGTTGCTAATTATGGTAAAACCAAGTCAATTTTGCGTAGATTTTCATCGAACGTTACACATTTTGTGCTTGACATATGTACTAGATAGATGTTGTAAAGGCATGCAACTTGCGACCTTTAAAGACATTGTTTAGCGAACAGATTTTGTGAATAAAATTGTTTACATTCAAAGGATAAATTTGACAAAAGGTCTACACTGTAAGAATTACTGGCACGGTAATGAAGAACATATATGAAAATTTATTATCGTACGAGTACCAATAAATACATTAAAAATACATATTATTATAATACTCTATAAACATTCATCCCTATCACTACAGTAAATGAATCGCCCCGTTGTCTACTAGTTACAATCGAAAACTTTGGAAGGCACTGAGAAGTCAAACATGGTCTGGTCCTACTCCTTGCAATACTGACTAATGTTGAACGTTATTAATATTTTTTAGGCATCCAGGGCTCCGGCCGGGACAGAGGAGAGGAAAGGATGGGGTAAGGTGTCGACCAGGGCCTAAGTCGAAGGTACTATCGCAGCATTTGACAGGTGTGACAGGAGAAACAATGGGAAAACCTCAGTAAGGATGATGAACACACGAGCTCTAGAATGCTAAGCCAACCCTCTACCACTGAGGCCGCTCGATACTGGCTAATGTTATCCATGATTTTTTCTACTTTCCCAAGATAATACCGATATGGTAGTTAGGCAAACTCCGCCCGCTACGCTTTTTTAATGTTCGAAAACGTGCTCGTTGGCGGATTTAGTTCCATGGACTTATGATTTGTAATATAAGTTAAGAATTCATTTTTGATTCACTGAAATAAACACAGTACAACGTTAGTCAATTTAATATAGATGGAAAGATAGGTTTTTACACTAGTAAAGATAAATCAGGATCCCATTAACATTTTTTTTAAATATGTAGATTTTGTTGCTACATATTACTGAAAGTTTCTGATACATTTCTCCTAGATTTGTGTTAAATTCACCGATGTTCGTGCAACTGCTGAGTGTCATGATTTTCAATACTACTTTTATTTACTACATATATATTTACCTTTTCTACCGAATTTGGATGTAGGAAAGAATTGAACCATAGTTTTATTTACACCAACTATTGCTCCATCTTGTCATCTCAAAACCATTCATTACAGACTTATTGAATTACAAATTTTCGTGTTGTAAAAGGATAAAATCTACTTTCTGCATTTTTATGCACAGGCTTTAGACTGAATGGAGAACAGGATTGGAAAGGGGGAGGAAAATCCCACCGGATAAGGCAGTGCGGGAGGATTTGGAAAACAACTGGCTAACACTCCATATCAGCGTGTTATTACGCAGTGTTTGTGAAGGTAGCGTGGATATTACGCCCACTAGGAATTCTTGTCAAAGGGACTTTTCAACAGATCGAGATTAATGAGTCGTTCTGTATTCTGGTCGAGACCTCTACTCATGTACATCGCTGCGATAGTACCTACCAGCTATTAGGGGAAACGTGCAGGATTTTCGACTTAAGCGGTCTCTCGTCTATGTGGCTTAAGAATTGTCATTACCACCGCCGCTAACGACACGGCAAACTATCGAACTTTTTGATATTCTCTTCCACGGTGACCGCGTTTTATTACACTTTCTCTTTTTAGGATATCTCGTTTTCCTGAGTGAGAAAAAATACATTTCCAGTAGATTTCTCATCATAGCTTGATATTTTTTTCAGCTTCTGAAGCTAGTTTGACAAAAAGCTGTTTCTGTAAAGAATTAATCAGTTTCTCTTTTCTTTAAATTATTGAACTCCTAAGCCTTTACTTCAAGTGACTGCGATACGATTTTCCGAATCGTATTTCAGAACCATTTGTAATCAAAACGCAAAGAAAGAATATTTGAACAGCAATATCGTAAATCACGCTAATGTCTGTATGATAACTCTGAATATTTTTTGCGGCATTTTGAGAGATGAATAAGAATCCTAACCCGAAAATATATCTCAAATTCACTGACATATTTCCAATTCTAAACTGAAATAATGCAGTTCAATATTTCAAAGTTATGCTAGATCCAACTTTAAATGGTCGCGTATATGAATCTTGTTTATGTCCGGAACCAAACATAAGTATTATTTTCAATATATGTTTGAAATATTGCATTCCATTTTAACCATGTGTTCAAATGTATAGACTGAAAAGAAGATCGATTGTGAATTTGAAAATAATTAGACTTGAATAATTTGAAATCAAAACTGCTTCTTGTAAGGAACGCTTGCGTCTTAATAGATTTGATTATGTTTATGTAAATAGCACGATCTTCTCTTCAATTTATTGTTAATGGATTGCCAATTTGACCCAGCTTTGTGACGGATCGCGAGCATGGGATCTACATTGGGGCTATGTGAGTTCACGTCCTGTTATTGGTTATACGGACTAAGAATTTCGAAATTCTATTTGCGTCACCACGCAAATACTGCTATGGTACATATGCAATGGTCTCGCCTCTACTACCTTTCTATCCTGTAAGGGAACTTTGCGAGGAAATCATGCTCTAGATATGTGAAAATCTTATATCATAACTACCTGCCTACACATAAATCTAAATTTAAAAATCAATAGTTGAGAAGGTACATTCTCGACAAGTGCTCCTAACAATACTTTGTAAATGAGAGCACAGTCTATCTGGTAATTTTAATTACATCACAAGCGTATTAGAAAATATTCTACTTAAAAAGATAGTAATTTAAAGATTTAGCATTACTATTTCGACGGGCTCTCTTAAGGTGGCGGTACGCCGGAACGAGAAGTACGAGATTGACATATTAGCAGTGTTCGATTTGTAGCGGGGGATGCTTGGGATTATCCCCCTCTCGGCAAAAATCTTTCTGGTACTTTATACAGATATATATCTCTAATCTGGGATATCGACGATCCCAAAATACCACATGACACATATCAAACTAATTCTTCTCCCTCTCTGAAAATTACACAAATCGGACACTGCATATTAGCGATAAAAGAAGTTTGGTGGGAGGGTCAAGATAGCATCCCACAGGACAAGTACACTTTCTACTACGCGGAAACACAGTCTCACGAATTCGGAACAGGATTCCTCATTACGAACAGTATCCTTCAGACGGTTCAGAATATATAGTTCGTAAACGATACGATACGATACGTAACGATACGTACTCGATGGGGCAACATGGTTTTATTAAACGTCTGTGCTCCGAACGAGGTGGCTACTGATAACGACAAATATATATTCTACGATGAGCTAGAAAGGCTCTTTGACCAAATACCGAAATATAATTCGAAAATTTAATTGGATTATTTCAAGCAAGAGTAGGGAGGGAAGAAAACTATAGACCTACTATAGGCAACTATAGCCTTCACGAAAGGACCAACAACAATGGAGAAAAACTGATAACTTTCGCGATTTCGAAAAACCTACTGGTAAAGAGCACGTAGTTTGAACACAAGGACATACAAAAATACACATGGGTATCTCCGGACGGCAACACTCTCAACCAGATCGATCACGTATTAGTATACAGACGAAGACACACAAACATAATGGATGTTAGGTCGTACAGAGGAGCGGAAGGTGATACCGACCATCAATTAGTGATCACAAAAGTAAGGGAAAGGTTATGCATCGCGAATAGAGAAAGCAAGGAGTCAAAACAACTTAAATTCGAAGTTAAACGATTAAATAATCCGAGCATAGAAGCAGATTACCAACTCGAACTCTCAAATAGGTTCGAAATCCTAGTCGACTCGAGTAATAATCATGATGATATTAATAATGAAATTGATGTAAGTAAGATGTGGGAGGCAATTCGTGAAACAATTAAGAGCACAGCGAAAGAACGTGTAAGTGAGAAGAGCAACAGAAAAACAAACTTTCGTTTGATGAAGAATGCCTTAAGCTTCATAAGGAACGAAAACAAGCAAGGCAACGGTGGTTACATAATAAAAGCGAAGCAAATACCAAACACTACAGTAACGCGAAACGAAAGGAAACACATGGGTTCAAAAACAAAAAGCGAAAATATCTGAGCAGAAGATTCAGGAGATAGAGGAAAACGGGAAGACAAATAACTAGAGCTAGGAAGTTTAGGTGCTGCACCTTAATTTTTTTTTGTGTGAAAATGAAATAAAATATACTATTCCGCAAAATAAGCACGTATTGAACTCAACCGATGCTGTTTCGGCAGCACCTTTTTGCACCTTTTCACAACCTCAGAACCTTTTCCACCTTTTTCCCCTTTTTGCACCTTTATCACGTTATTTTTTTAAAGTATTAATAAAATTCAAAATTAGCAACGGGTGCTCACTTGCACACGCTCCTGTCAACCTAATGCACTGCACAAAGGTTACGTTCTCATAAATCTAAATACAGA
>JAGDQP010068495.1:0-11013 GCA_022664845.1 Lepisma saccharinum
AATGATTGTATACTTTCGAGTAGGAATTCATCATGCTCTCGGGGTCAGGAAGAGTCAGAAATATAGGGCAATAGTTCATCGACAGAGTAGAGTACAGCTAGCACGCACGCAATTTGTATTGCCACCCGGGCGCCGACCGCGAAGCTTGGCCTATATACAGTCTTTTTTTCCTGTCCTGCAACGGATTCAAGACAGGTGTTAACAGATGGGGAACCAGGTGTACTTTCTGCTTGCCTTTTGTTTCGTTTTTTGTCTTTCCCGCTTTCGCTTTGCTATCATCTTCTTTTGTTTTCATTTTGTGATTCTTTTTGTATTTCTTTTGTTGTAAAGCTACTCGTGTACATTAATTAAACCGCTTCTAGACAATGCAATAAGACTTTAAATCCGTATTTTAAGCTTAGAGTAAACTTAGCGTATTAAGCTTAGGAATTTATCGTGCTGTTTATCATAATTATGATCAACATTGTTGTACCAAAAGAGGCAGGGCCTTTCCTCTCAGGGTAAGTCCTCTCCATCATCCCGATATTATCCTGAAGTACGATTAATCTTTCTTAATAGTATCAAAAAGCTAAACCCTCTTCTTCCTCTTCCTGCATTACCTTCAACCATACATTTAATTGTATCCCTTAGAGAAAATGCTTGCGTAAATAACGTTGGTAAACAGACAGTTCCTCTCTTTTTCCTCTCTATTGTTTCCATTATTACTCCGTCTGTTGTCTACTCTCTTCAGCACATCGTTATTACGTACTTTCTGTGTCTAGTTGATGTTTTCAGTCTTCTTCGTTTCTACAGTTCGAATGTTTCCAATTCCCTTTTCCCTTATTTTCACTCTATTCAACGCTATACTACCTAGGTACACACAAAACTATATAAATTATTTTCTCAATTCTTTTGCTCTTATCAGTTTCTTGATGAATGCCTTTAATGTGATTGCTATTCTTGTTTTTGTATCTTTTTCATATTTTCACTTAAAGTACTTCCTAGGTGTATGTTTTACGTTTTCTCCGGCAATTTTTTAGCTGTATTTTTTTTATTATTTGCAATTACTACTACATTAGATTTCTTTATGTTCCATTTGCCATGTTCCTGACAGCCTTTGTTAAGCAATTTTATCATCTCGTTAAGTAATGTTTCATTTTTTTACAACAAGACTCATTCCATCTTCAAAACTAATCACATGTGATTTTTCTTCCGCCGACAGGTATTCTTTCGTAGTTATTGAAGCATCTCGATACAATCTCTTCCAGGTATAAAGTATGTTGTAGAAATTGAGCCAAAAGGATATTGCCACGTTATTACTTGAAAAATTGTAAGCTAAAAACACTCTTCGCAACATTTTCTTTCGATTAATCGTTTTTCTTTTTAAATTAAGGGTAAAATCTGTAAGGTGGCAACACTGTTACTCCTAAAAACAGACAAAAAGAAGTTTCAGTCAGTGTGAAAAGTAGGTAGGTCGTTATTGAGTACTTGTCAGCAATGTTTTAGACTAATAAAACTTAACAAGGTTTCATTAGCTGCTCTTTGTAACCGACGTCAACAAAGGAATAAGAGGGGTCCTCAGTTCGATGAGTAAGTTTGTTTTGCTCATTTTATGTCTGTACAGGGGACACTGATTTTGATCAAGCTCCTTCTCGTTTTGCATTGAAACTTTCCGTGGTAATTTTGTTGTAGTATTTTAAGGTAGATTTGGTGGAGGCGGAGAAAACCAGAAAAAAAGCAACTTTTTTTGATGTATAGCTGTTCATGATTAAACTTCCTGGAAGGTAGGCAACCCAAATCACACATATTAACGACGTATCACTCGTACTTAAGGAAGAATCGTTATTTGATAATTAAACTTGTTAACTGGTTTTTAAAAAAATAAACTAAAAAGTAAAACAAACCCAGTCGCCCTCCGAAAAAGTAAACCATCTTCAAAAAATGCACCAGAAAACAGAAAAAAAAAAATAGTATTTAATTTCAATATTTTTGATAGTAAAGAAAGTAGGATAGCGGGCTTACTTTTAACGTCAATTTTTAATAGCATTTTCATTTTAAAAGATGTTTAAAATATCTGGAATTGACTTTAAGGTACAATGTCATGTGAAGATTATTTAAGACCGACGATCTTTTCTCTGCTCTAGTCGTCAACTTTCTTATGGTCCGAGTAAGGTTTGAAACGAAACTCGGATTCACAGCTGGGGGAACTATTACTCCAATGTCGAATTGGTTCCACCTACTGGTTGATTCAAACTGAATTCCGTCTTCTGATTGGCTATGGTGCTGTTCATTGATGATAGACAGGGGGTACAACCAATCAGGACACAGAATTCAATTTGAACCAATCTGGAAGTGAAAATCCAATTACGCAGACCCTGAGGAAGCAGTCGACAAATTCAGATGCTTTAAATGCGTGTTCTCTATTAGCTCACAAAAGATCCATCAAAGACATTTATGTAGAGTTTTCAAAATCAAGCCCCCGTAGTATAGTTAGTAATGTTGGTAAAGGACTGGTGATGGAGAGGCATGCGGGCTTGAGTCCCACTGCCTGCTATTCTGACTGAGATCTCCATCTACAGACAACAGTCATTTTCTTCAGGAATTGTGAAAGATCAGAGTTCTTCCTGGCAAGCAAGAGCTCAACTTCCATTCCTAATTAACTCTGGAACAATTTCCAAGGGATAATGCTATCAAACCACTGAGTGGAACAGTATCTGCTGGTTGCTAGAGCCCATTTCATCACTGACTACTTGTAAAGTAACTGGTTTTAAAACTCTGTTCTTCATGAAATTACCACTACGTATTTGCAAAGTCTGTGATGTAACGAATTATTGTCTGTTCAATTGTCAGATTGCACATCAACCAACACCTAATCGCCAAGTTTCAGATCGCTCCGACACAACTTCTCACAGAAATTTCGGTTATAAGTGTCAGCTTTGTAGTCATTAATTTATCTCTAATGCTGGAATATTCCAAATGAAGGACTTTTGTTCTACTCTGCCAAAACTTCTGTGGTCGCTCATATATACAGTATATAATGTATAATTTCAGCAGTATTAAAATCAATGTATCGTACACACATTAGTGGAGTATAATGATACCTTATACGCGTCGATGGATTCCTTGATCTTTATTTCAAACTATACAGGCTAATGTCTTTTACATTACAGAAAAATGATTTTATATCAAGAACAACACTCTTCTTATATCTACAAGTACCAAGTAAGCTTCCTCCACACTTTAGGGACATACATTCTTTTGAATTTGAATTTTATTTATGTCCTTTAGGCATCTAAGGATCAGGCCGGGATAGGGGAGGGGGAAAGGATTTCGGAAGGTCTCGGTTAGGACCTATATTGAAGGTGCCATCCCGGCATTTGCCTGGTGTGACTCAGGAAAACCTCTGGGAAAATCTCAGTCGGGATGGTCGGTCGCTGGGATCGAACCCAGGACCTCCCGAATGCTAAGCCAACGCTCTACCACTGAGCTACGGCGGCTCGGTACATTCTTTTGAATTAATTTGATTTAGTTTATTCTCTAAATCGACTTACAGGGAAATTCTCATTTCTGAGGAACATCGTAAGTTATCTTTAGAAGAGGTTCAACAGCGACAACATTACATTATTATTATTGGATGTGGTGGTGGTGGTAGTAGTGTTAGTAGCGGTAGTAGTAGTAGTAAGAGGAGGAGGAGAGGAATATAAACTCTTCGAAGAATTAGGCAACTGTTTATTTTCCGGTTACTATATGAAAACAGATTACAGATAACACCCACAATATTTACGAACGAATGTTGAGTTTTTATTTACTACATTATATTACCCTCTGTATATTATGAAGTGATCATAAAAATCTTTTGATAAAGCCATATTAAAGCTTAAAACAGGATTCTCATCGACGGGTATCTCATAAAGATCTGGTAGGAGGGTTACCAGAATCCGGCACCGGGTTGTGAGTTAGTTGTTAGGACACACTTGACTTGCATTATAGGTTTCAGTACAATCCAAAAAAAAATGTATGTAAAAATTAATGAGATAAAATCTTTGAATACTTAGATTAACATTTTATTATATTTTCTTATAATTATGTGCATCTTTTAGTAAAGAGAAAAAGCTATATCCATATATGACTTTCCATCTTTCTTCCTCTCCACACACATAGACATACATGTGAATAACATGTTTGACTATACACACATCCGAGGCTGCAAAAACACTTGTTGAAAAAAAAAGTGTAATAAAATAAATAGAAAAAGAAACAACATTTAATTTCACTAAAAGCTTTCGTCATCTGAATATAAAAAGGATGTATTTCTCTATGCCTTTCACACACAGAGACACCCTCACCCATCTCCTCCTCTCTCTCCCATACAGACACACACACACATACGCACGGCAAGGAAGAGATAGAATGTATACAGAGAAATTCTATGTTTTGTAGAAAGTTATTGAAAATATAGCTAAATTTTAATGGTAGACATTCTACTTCTTTCTCTGACCGTGTCACTAATTTATATACATATTTTCTCTCCCTCTCTCTCTTTCTGTGTATATGTGTGAGTGTGTGTAACGGGAATAGCGTGGAGCTTTTCATGAGGCGATTTGAATAATTGCCACGCAGTAACGTTAAAACGAAGCCGCCTCTGCACAAAAATCAAAGAGCTTTATGGGTACTTCTAAGTATGGATTTTCTAGGATTTTAAGAGCTACGTGACGGCCACTTGTCGGCGTATAACGATGAAACGTTCATATATGTACACCGTGTCTCATCAAATCCCGAAGCACATGTTGTAGCAGAAAATACGTCGCTTCGAGGATTAAATTGTAATTACATCGTCTACAGCATGAGGAAAAGATCAATATAATTAGCGGTGTGGAAACAATCTGCTGAAGCTAGCTGATAAGGACATTTGAAAAGAGAATATGTGAAAATTACTAGTTTTGGCTCAAGTGTTCAAAATTAAGTTTTCATATATTCACGTCGTGAAATATTGTCCTTCAGGTAACATTTAATGGAGTTGTGCGAACGATATTCCTTTTACGTTCGCTTTGGACTTGAAATAAAGCTCCTGCAAGGTTGCCGAACGGATATTTATTTACCTATTTCCGCACAGTGGAAGTCGTTGTGTCGGAGGAAGTTTTTAAGGTTTGAGATTAGGTAAAAGCTTTATCATTTCTATCGTAATGGAACTTTAAGAAATACACATTTTCACGCATTACGTAAGAACGCCTGGACCTACTACAACGAAATTGCTATGGTGATAGGGCGGCGGACTAACTCAATATTTTATCTGCACAAGAGCTTCCATCTTACTACGGTTTCTATGGCAACAACAGTCAGTTATGAAAAGTTACATTCATGTGAGAATAAGTAGAAGAATTCGACTCAACCCTGGTTTAATTATATAGGTTGTGTCCAAAATAATGGTGCAAATTTCCGGGGATGATTATTTTCACCAGAACAAGTGTTGCATTACATAGACAGATTTCGTAACCTAAGAATTACATTGTCAAGGAATGGTTTTATATTACATTAAATGGTTGAATAAGGCAAGCATAGAAATCCACTCTAAGCTGTGTTCACCAATCGTAAACACACTTAAATAGATGTATTGGATGATTTGCTAAACCAACAGCGCTTTACACCATTGCTTGTCGACATATGACGTCATTTATGATGATGCCGTCGTAACTTTGAGCGGCTGTATAGCTCCAAAATTAAGCATAACTTTGAATTTCTTCAAAAAAACTTTCTTTTTTCTTGTTTCGATGTAAATAAATCACCTTCCTAAGTTTGCACCATTATTTCAGGGACAAGGTACCATTAAGACAACCTTGAGCCGGCGTACCGTGGTGTGCCAAGTGTGTTTGGAGAGAAACTGAAAGTTGCATTTGGCAGGGATCAGTGCAATTAATTAACACGTCATTGTCATAAATAACTTTTAATTTAACATAATCATTAGCCCAAATTTCCATATGAAAATAAACGGGAAATACATACTTTCCACCCATATATATGAAGTGCTGCCTAGCCCCCAGACGCTCAGTACTACATTTCGCAAACTTTAAAGTCCTGTAGCTTGTGAACCACTAAATTCCAGGACGTAGTACTACTGGAGTCTTCACTTGAACACATCATCAATGCAGTGTAGAAGTTTCATGTTGATTTGCAATTTCCACCGGAGACACTTTCCTTGTAAGTATCAATTACGAAAGTATCAATACAGCTTAAAAGAATTTTTGTCTTTACGTTCGTTCACACAATTTTCTATTTCTACTGCAGAAGAGGAGAAAAAGTTCTTGTTTTTTGATTTGTTGTCCTGAATTACAATAATATCGCTTAGAAATACTGCTGCCTAGTTATCAATATGTGGATATCAGAAAGTTTCCAAAGAGAATCGTGAAAAGAATCTACCCTCGGTCTTGACTTTCGAGAGCTTCTTCACTCCCGATTTTCGGGAATTCTCGTAAAGTTATGAAGTCTCGAAATATGAGAATTCCGAGATTTCGGAAAATCTTAAGAGTAGGAAATTTCCCTAAACCCAGGGAATGCGTGAGAATTGGGAGTATCCAAAACACTGGATAGTCCGAATTCTAGAAAGCCCGGTAAGTTTCGAAAGCCGGGAATTCCCTGAATATGCGTAAAATTCCCAACAATTTCACCTTTAAACAACGCTTTGATTTTGGGAAACATTTTACGTACCATCACAGTTTCGTCCCAGTAGAAAAAAAAATATTCCCGCAATCCCTTCTTGTCCTATCTTCATTAGGTTATAATCCGTAAAGTTAGGTAAGTTAAAATAAGGGATGGTAAAGTTATGTTAATTAGGTAAGGTTAGGTAAGATTACCTTAGGTTTGGTTAGAGACGGAGGGTGGATAGGAATTATCACCGCTCAGTTTTTTCAAATAAATATTTGAAAAGAGTCGAAAATTTAGATAATTTCTTTATCATATATTCTTAAATACAATCCTTGCATTTGTCCCGTTAAAAATGAAGAAGCCTCTGGGTAATGATGTATCTTAGCGAGCATTCTTTCGGCGAAACGAAATGGAACAGTAAATGCGAGGGACTAGACAAAATAGGAAAATCTTAAAAGAAAACACTAATATGAGCGGGCAGTAGATCTGGAATCTGCGTTTCTTCCCAGTATTGATCAAAAGCGTGCGACCATAGACCTCGTAGACTGGGCAATTAATTGAAGATTTTTTCTTAGCAAATTTTCAGGACATTGGGACATGACGTACGAATAGACGTTGTTTTAATCAAATAAGATAATAAGCTTATTTCAAAAAGATTTTTTTAATGCAACACAATCTTTGTGCAGTGTACTATTCGAGAAATGACTGCACCTTCCTTTCCATCGAACAAATAACTCATAAACACTCATAATACTGTTTCTTAAAAGTTGAGGAAAAAAAGTTCTTATCTGTGCATCGAGAAACAATGAGATACCAGCATCCCTATTTAATTTAAAATGAGAGCATACCGTTTTGGAAATAAGATAGGTGATTTTATTTCCAAACCGACATGATCTCATTTTCAATTAAATTAAAAACGCTGATATCTCATTTCTAAGAAAATTGTTTCTCAGTGCACAGATAAGAACTTTTTTTTCTCTCAATTTTGAAGAAACAGTTTCTTACTCTGTAATAACACTATTATTTCCACATGAGTGGAGTGAATTTCGTTTTGTTGATTTTTGGTGTAAACTGAAACCGTTATTACTGTTATCAAGACATTTCCGTAATACCACCAGAAAGGTAAACAGACGGTAGACTTCAATTATAGATTCTTTTCTGCCGCGAAAGAGGCAATCGCCTAATTTCCGTGTAAACATAATATGTTGACCAAGACAAAGAAGAAAAATGACTTGAAAGAAGACAAATCAGATACTTCCCCCCTCCCCCACTCACACTTCTTTATTAAATACGTGTTTGTGTGTCAGACAGGCTAAGAAAAAGCACAGAAGACTTTTAAATGGGCGTGGTCCTCTTTCTCTACGAAAGCTAAGCCCAACAGATGGCAGTAGTATCTATATATCGATCACTCCTCTTGTGGTAGCTGTCTAAAAGTTACGAAATAAACAAAAGACAAGTGAAAAGAAAAGACGAGAGATAACGTGCAAGTGTTAAGAACAATAAATGTCATCATCATCACCACCATCCTAATAACATAACAATAACAACTATATACAAGTATTTTTTTTTTTTTTGCAAGCGTATTGATTCCTGTACAGAAGAGAGATTAAAAAACAAAATTAAGGTTCAATGCACGTTCCGAGAGCAAACAAATTTCAATATTGAGTTACATTTATCGTTCCAACTCCAGCAACGAATCTTGCTCCGATTTGGTCTAATACGCGGGCATCGTTGCAACGTCACCAACAAATATGTTTTGACCGGATACGCAAACAATACTGGAGTGAGTTACATTAATCGTTGCAACGTGACCAACACATATGTTTTGATCTGATACGCGGGCAACACTGCATTGAGTTACATTAATCATAGCAACTCCACTAACAATTCTTGATCTGATATGCGTAGAATACTGCATTAAGTTAATTAATTGTTGAAACCTCCCCACACTGATAGATATTTACTGTTAATAAACGGAATTACAGTACTTCTAAAAAAAACCGTGATCTTGGTTACATCATGTCTTTATTCCAATACGCGTAACGCTTTATCTCTGTACGTATGTTGTTTATAATGAAACAGGAGGAATGTAATGATGTCCCAAATGGAATCGTAATCAAAGTACAGTTATTTTTTCCACATTGTACTGGTTCTGCTCATGTTAAATATACCCTTTTATTATCCACTACGGACCAAATATTAGTACACACATTTTGATTTGGACTTGATTCAATGTTTTTATGAAATTTCTACTACGGTTTCATAAGAGCTTCTCTTCTCTTTTCTTCAAGTGCAGTTGAAACTTTTTCCACTTGTCTTTGGCTGGGTTCGAACGCGGAATCTTGCGGTTTGCAGTCCGTCGCTTTAACCACAACTCTACGGAGGCAGCCGCTGAGAAAAATACAGGGATTATGGTCTCACACATTAAATGTAATGACATATACATATTTTCGTTGCAGAATGATTTTAAGCATAGATCGTATAGAATAATTATGTAGTACCTGTTATTTTTCCATTAAAAATTATCATGGTATAATACTAATAGGGTAAATGCAACTATAACAAAATTCCGATTTGTATACAGGATACTTACGTTTACGCTATATTGAGGATATAATCAAAATATGACTACAATATGACTATCACATGCAACTCGACTTTTCTTGGTGCAATAAATATTGCTATGATTGACATAGTTTATATTATTAAGTTCAACTCTACCAAGAATTTTCTCTTAATTTAAACAAAATCGTAAAAGAGTTTGATATAACTAACGTACTTGAAATACGGAATGCATCCAATCTTAACCAAACTTGGTATGTTGGTAGCCCTTGACCTCATTAGTAACCATGTAAAGTACGTACTTTGCTGTAGACTTCTACCGTTCACGAGTTATATGAGGGTCCAAATATATTGGGTACTATTTTTGGTGTGACTTGCTAATGCGATACATCTTACGTCTTCATGTGTTGAGCTATGACATCATTCTTGACAATACCCCGATGAAATTCTTCAAAGGAAACTTTTTCTTGCTTTAATGTAAATAATGACTTCTCGAAGTTTGTGCCTTTATTTCGGAACACCCTGTACATTTTTTTATCAATGAGAAAGATTGTAATTGTTCGGTTGGATGGCGGTGATTACGTATGTCACCTTTATTCATGTGGAAAGTTGTCTAGTTCATGCTCTTTTCGACCCACTTTTACCACAGCGAATTTCTGGGAATTGTATATATCCTTTGAGGAATTCGTTGTTCATTAATTGCACAATTTTCAAATATTCATTTTTAGATAGAACAGATATGATGTCTTTGATGATAGTATGTCGTATCAGCTCTACTGTTAATGGTATTCCGAATGTAAAGTTCCAAAGTCCATTTTCCCACGCTTTCGGAAACCTGTAGCAGCGAAACATGGCAGAATTTTCACATCAATCTTATCGCGGCAGATGTTAGTTTATCTTTAATGTTTCTGTTAATTGTGTTTGACTATTTATTAAACACATTTACAAAAAAGTAATTTAAATCTATCTATCTTTCTGAATTTGAATTTTATTTATGACATTTAGACATCTAAGGTTCAAGACGGAATACGGAAGGGGAAAGGATTCGGGAAGCTGGCGGCCAGGGTCTATTTTGAAGGTCCCGTTCCGACATTTGACTGGTGTGACTGACGAAAAACCCTGGAAAAACGTCAGTCAAGATGGCCAACCGCGGGAATCGAACCCATGACTTCCAGAATGCTACACTAACGCTCTATCACTGAGCTACTGCGACTCGGTATCTATATCTATTCATCTATCTATATGGATGTATTTGTGTGTAGTGTGTGTTGTGTGCGTATATATATACTTCAGTGCGAGCGGTCCCGGGTTCGATTCCCGGTGGGGGCTAAAAAATGTCGGTGTTGACCCAGCATCGTGAGGACAGTTGGGGAGCTGTTGTCAATAAAAGACAGTGGCGATCACAGTGAGAGCTTCGACTCTCCTCTCCCAACCCGTCTAGTCAGCGTGGGAGCAGTAGACCAACTCCTCCCTTCGGGGAGAGGCCTCACCCAGTAGTGGATCGAATATGGCTGTGATTTATATATATATATATATATATATATATATATATATGTGTGTGTGTGTGTGTGTGTGTGTGTGCGTGTGTGTGTATGTGAGAAAGAGAGAGAGAGAGAGTACGTGTATGTGATACAACTCCAGATGCATGTATCGATTTCTACTTTTGCATACATGTTCGTTGGGTTCCGGGCTAGTTTATAGGCATCTTTTAATTCACTGGAAGTGACTGTGTGACTAACTAATTTAAAAAAATAATAATTTTGTTAGTGATAAAGATAACAATGAAATAAATACATTTTTTCTATGTTTAATCTAAAACAACAATGAAACTAA
>JAGDQP010068496.1:0-11013 GCA_022664845.1 Lepisma saccharinum
ATAACAGAACCAGTAAACTGATACTTCATTTTAAAGCACACAATTAAGTGAAAACAGTTTTCTTGCTCTCCTGGAAAGCTATTTTTATGAATCACTTCCTTTTTAACATTGGAGAATTCAATTGTCTGTGCTCGTAACTCTTTTTGTCATCACGTGTTGAACCTGAAAACCAATCCTATATTGGACTACGAGGCGAGGGAGTAAGAAGTACAATATCAGCAATTCTTTCTATCGAGATTTGCGTGTTGTCTGTTCGTTGAGGGTTGTGTATACACGAATCGGATGTGTGTGAAACACAAAACCGCAATAAAAAATACGAACAAAATGTTCACTTGTGAGAATCTCGATCTGATATCTCGTTTTGATAGCATGATATAATAAATGTTTGATTCTCACGAAATGTAAATAAGAAGGGGTTCTATCGCTCAACTGGTTGATTTAAGATCTCCATATCGGCTAGGGTTGTGTTATTACTGCGGAAGTTTCAGTGAATTATTGAGTTGAAAAATGTCTTAAAAGTTGTTTCTTAAATAGAGTTTGGTTTCTTTAATACGTTGAAAATGATAACAAAATATCAGGTATTAGTTTCATTTACTTAATACACGTTTTATGGACAGACCTTGGGAATACGGGCTATCATTCTTTTAAAAAAAAATGTAGGGAGCTCACTATAGATAATCCAATATATGTAGTCTATTTCTTTAATCTATTAGAGTTCAATTTCTATTGGGGTTGTTCAAGTATTACGTAAGTATTCATTTTAGCCCTTATTGTACGTAAAAAAGGATACTCGATCCAGGGATGTATTTAGGGACTGGTTCCTCAAAATCCACAGTTGTATGCAGTATTTGTATAAATTTAGGTGTAATTATATATATGTATTTAACGTACATTTCACACCCAGAGACAACTTGGAATCCCCCAAGAAGCTTGTGGAGCCCTCTTAAAACAAATTTCTAGATGCACACTTGCCACAATCCACTCCCCTTTTGCTTACGTAAGGTGTGTCAAACTTCTTTTCGGTATTTCGTGGTCTAAAACTATTTATATATACATGAATCTTACGTAAGCATTACTTTAATGTTTCCTTGCCCATTGTAAGCAAAAATAAGCAAAGCTTGAATCCCCCACCTCTTGAATGTTTACCTTAATAGTTGAACGACCTCATTGGTTAAGCGCAATTCAATTGCCCGATGCACTCTTTAACCACATGCGGAAATCGCATGTGTACGTTCACCTTATTATGTACCTATAGAACATGCGGTGTTGATACAGACAACTTGTTATACGTCATACAATTGTATATTGGTTCCTCAACGTCATCGAAAAGGTGAAAAGGATTAGGTAAATGAGTACAATACGAGCTGATACTGGTCGATAATTTACGTCATTTTAGAGTGTACAATTATCTGAATCTCAAAATTACGCCATTCTGCAACTTTCAGAAATTTTGACCTTCTGAAATTCTAGCCTTCCAAAATTTCCTAATCAGAAGAAGTGCCATTCCGATGCCAGGCTCCAGATTTCAATTCCGAATTATTCAGGAATTTTGAATATCCCTAGATTATAGTGACAGCACGCGGAATACACGATGGCTTCGAAAAGAGAAGAAAAGTTTTCGGAGCTGGTAAAAGAAAAGAACTCGCGAACAAAAATAGTCCACATGAATCTACTAATGTATACAAACAAAGATAATAATGGCTTAAAATCGTATTTTGAACTATCCTCTTTAACGCTAATGGAATGAACTCAACCCAAAACCACCCTCTATTTTTACTGTTAAAAAAAAAAGAGGAAAAGAATACGAATTCAATTCACCGATTGGGCACTTCTATTGTTGCGTCATTTCCTGTTCCAACGGAAATTTCATGGATGTTTAGTGGTCGGAATGTTACCTCAAGGCTTACCATTCGTTTCGTGGAGCAAAGTAATCGGTAAATACCGCCAGACCTACTCCCATTTAGTTTTTGTTTTAAATTTAAATACTTTTATTTGGAAATCCGTTGACCACTGGTTAAAACACATTACAATTCAGATGAATAAATGCAACGGGCAACGTAATATACACATGAAAGGAGGGGGAAAAGCAGCGATGAATGTTAATTGAGATCATTGGTTTGCTTTATGTCAGAAAAGGGGAGAAACGTTGTCATGTATTTGTTTGTGTGTGCTTGGTAAGTATTTCAATTGGAAAACATTATTTTTTAGTTAATTTCCCCCCTTTTCTTTAAAACAGTTTCGAAGTTTTATTTGAATTTTGTACTAGAATGAAAATGTTTATTTAAAATATATGTAAATGAACGCTGCAATCTTATTCGGTTGGTGCGAATGAAATGACGGCTTTGACGTCTGTTTGGAAACGCACCTCAGCAGCACAACATAGCGTCACGCGTCTAACGTCACAAACTCTGCATACTTACGTCCATCAAAGAGGCTGCGGTTCCCACACATTCAGGAGGCAGTGTATTGTTGATCAGGGTCGTATGAAAGTGCACTATGGAGACCATACAGTTGCGAGTGATTTGTCTTCATGAATTCAGACTGGGACATTCTGCACACCAAGCCTAAAAAAATCATTAACAGTGCATTTGGGACAAGACTGGCGAATTAACACACCATTTATCGCTCGTTTGTGAAATTGCGTTCCTGTGACACAACATTGCAAACTGAACGTCGTGAGCACAGAACAATATCTTGATCGGATGAGCTGCTTATCAATACCGTGGAAGCGGACCCGCGAAAAACTTTCATGCCACTGCAGACGAGCTAGGCATACACCACACCACTTTCAGTCGGATGAATAAAATGACAAAGTAAAGAGTATGGATGCTATTCCGATTAAATTAATTGAAAGGAAAGGAGAGAGAAAATTCGCTGCAACTCAGCGACGAAATGTATGACTCAGGAGAATGGACAAACCATTTTCTAGAATCTTCCGTTATAAAAGAAGACGAGTGCAAGATGTGAAACATTACTAACAGTAGCCTGATAGCATTCATTAAACATTCTTCTACGAAAATTGGGTGGAACTGACTTTATTTACGGCCTTTAGGCATCTCAGGGTTAGGTCAGGATAGGATGGGGGAATGGTTGTTGGAAGATAAGATACAATCCTAGCATTTGTCTGGCGTGACTGAGGAAAACCCATGGAAAAACTAGTCATGGTAGGCGACTGCTGGGATAGTATCTAGGAGCTTCCGATTTCTAAGTCAACCAATCCTCTATTAACTGAGCTACGGCTGCTCGGTAGTATTGGGCAGAAAATTATACGGCAGCACGGTGACTGCAGAAACTAAAAGATGAAATCACCATTAACCTCCTGAAATCACCATGAACTCGCACCCTTCCAGTTTCGAAGCTTTGAAGAAATCTCTCTGCACTTTCCTCAAGATACTATTCCAGTATTTGCCTGGTGAAACTGATATTTCTGGTGTTTTACTATGGATTTCAGAAACGGCATTAACTCAGGGTTTTCCTTCAGTCACACCAGGCAAATGCCGGGGTGGTATCTACAAACTAAGCTCTGGTAAATATCCTCCCTTCAACCTACTTCGACCTGAGCCTGAGATGCCTGCAAGTAATAAAGAAATCCAAATTCAGAAATGGCTTACACTCACCCTTCTAACATCTGCTAACACAATCCATTGCTACCATTACACATTTAAATATAACATTTTTTTTTGGCAGAAAGTATATGTGGGTCGTTCAATATATACGTTTCTCTCAGTTGTAAGATCTTTATTTCGTAACATACACATGACAACTACATATGGATGGATAAGTGTATCCTTACCTCCACCTCTACTTCTCTACATAATCATCACCAACATTATCGCATTTGTCCCGAAGCTGCATCAATTTATCGAAATTTTCTGTGAAAATTTTCGGGGTGATCTCTTGAAGCACTCATCTCGCGGCAGCCTCAACCTACGCATCGGTTTGAAAACACCGACCTTTCAACTCATTCTTTAATGGTGGAAAAAAAAAATGGAAATCGCTTGGCGCCATATCAGGACTGTACGGGGGGAAGACGTAGCCATTCCCATCCCAATTGTGCAATTTTGACTTGTGTTTGTGCAGCCGGATGGGGGCGGGAGTTGTCGTCCAGGAGGTTGGCACCAGCTGAAAGTAGACCAGAGTGCTTGTGTTGAATTGCTGATTTCGGTCTCTCCAATGTCTGACAATACATGCCATGCTGTACTAGTCCTTATGGCGCGATCCCGGCCTTTTACAACGCGATTTAGTTTGTAACTTCTCTGCGCATGCGCCTTCATGTTTGCCCGAGAAGAGATTTTCTTTATTTCACGGCGATAGATGGCGCTAGTCAGTGATGTGCATAATAATACTCATTCATCTTTAAAATAAATTTTATAATATAGGGGAACTTGCATATTAAACGACCTACGTAATTGAGTTGACCCTTTAAAATTTAGCGTTACGCTCCTTCTGATTTTAGAATCATAGATTACTATCTGCTTTGATGAATGCCTTTTTTACAATAATAATAATTATTATTATTCGAAGTTAATAGTACTACTAATAGCAGTAGGGTAGTCCACATTACATCGGAATACAGTACAAAAGGATTCAATGCAAGAAATAAATAGTTCCATGTTGTTTGATTTAACAATGATTGACGACCATAAAACATTCAGTTATTTATGTGAACAGTTGGCAACCTTGATTGGCATGTTTCCGCCAGATATGCGTACGGTTTGTTGTTCTTGACAATGGATTTGTATATGTAGCTGGGTGTCTAC
This sequence comes from Lepisma saccharinum, assembly GCA_022664845.1. Classification (NCBI taxonomy): domain Eukaryota; kingdom Metazoa; phylum Arthropoda; class Insecta; order Zygentoma; family Lepismatidae; genus Lepisma; species Lepisma saccharinum. Next base: position 4,761 of record JAGDQP010068496.1, read on the forward strand.
ATGTCAGTCTTCTTCTGTTTGACTTATTGACAAACACATCAGTCAGAGGAGATTAAAAAAAAAAAAAAGAATCCGTTTTCTTTTTTCCTAAAATTTCCTTGCCTCATTCAACGCTTGAAGCCATTTATTATTCAGGGCTCTCTTGTAGATGAAAGCCAACAGGTGTAAGAAGAACCAACGAACCGAGCCTTAAATCTTAATATTTCCTGTTCACAAGGAGAGAGAGAGAGAGAGAGAGAGAAGGGGGGAGTTAATGAAACTGATTTTCTCGATGCTGGCTGGCTCTACATTATTTAGTTAACTCGATATCATGTAGGTGGAGCCGCGGTAACAGTACAGTGTGTCGTGCATTACAAAGCAGACCTCAATTTCACAGTTCTCGACTCTATTGATTGTTCTTCCATTATTTATCTTCTGTTCCTTCGTCGTCTTCTTTTGTTTTATCGGTTATTCTGTTTAGTCTTCTTTTTACATAACCTCTCTCTCTCTCTCTCTCTCTCTCTCTCTCTATATATATATATATATATATATATATATATATATGACGGGGAGAAAAAAGTTTTCTTTCTTTCGTTTCTTAGTAATCGATTTGCTTGCTGTTTTTGCTTGCTTGCTTACTAGTAAAAAAGATGATTTTGTTCTAATCTGAAGGAAATCTCTGTGGTTCTGGTACTCATGGGTCACGATATGAAACAGATTAATCACTAGTCGCTATTCTACTACGATCTGACGTCAGAACACTATGTTTAGAATTCTCTTTGTGTGACCAACTTTTCTCTACAGTCGCAAGTGGTTCTGACGAATAACCTAACAGGATCTCTTGAATTTGCTAACATTGACCAGCGGAGATTTTGAGAAGATTTCAATCTCTAGAACCTACCAGTATAGTCTAGCGAAGATTTAAACCTCAGCACTTTCACAACCAAGAGGATCTCTCTCAATGATTTTATTCTTTGCAGTCTGCTGGTATCGACTAAAGGAGATCTCGAGATTTAATCCTTGGAGGCTACTTGTATTGCCTAGAGAAGATCTTCCGGGGATTTCATACTTTGGAAGCTACCAGCATAGCCTAGCAAAGATCTCTCGAGGATTTCAATCTCTAGAGGCTACTAGCATATCCTAGCGGAGATCCCTTGAGGGTTTCATACTTTGGAGGTTACTACCATAGCCTATCAAACATCTCGAGATGCTTTTAGCCTCTAGAGGCTATTATCATAGCCTAGATCTCTCGAGGTGTTTAGTCTTTAGAGGCTACTAGCATTGTCTAGCGGAGATATCCCAAGGAGGCTACTGTCATAACCTGGCCAAGGTTTCCGCAGGATTTCAGTCTCTGGAGGACATTCGCTTAACCTAGCGCGCGAGGATTTTAATCTCTGGAGGCTACTAGCATAGGTCAGTAGAGATCTCTTGAGGATTTTAGTCCTTGAAGGCATAATCTTAAGGAGATCTTTTTAGGATTCTTTTACCTTTTGGAGGCTAATAAAGATGTCGCAAGGATTTCAATTTCTGGAGGCTAATAGCTTAGCCCAGTTACTATTTCTCGAGGATTAAGTCTCTGGAGACTGCTACTAAAAGTGACTTCTGTTTTACAGTCACTTTCATAGCCCAATTTTCAATATGACATAAATTCTGATTGAAGATTTGTGATTGGCTAGTACTCTATGTCGTGTTAAAGCGAGTTAGAAGAACTCTTTCAAGACGATGCAAAGTCTACAAAAAATAAAATTTCAATAATAAGCTTTTTCTATTTGATTTGAATTAGGAACCTCAGAACTTTTCTTGCATATATTACAAGAAACCTTTATTCTTATGTTTCGTACTAGTTATCGTCCTAATTTTGACCATCTTCTTCTTCTACAACTGTCATGTGCATGAGCGTTCAGAAGTCCGTAACATTCCGGAAATAAAATATGCATTTCCGGAATAGGAACACCAATTCTGTGATTCCTGAATGTCCAAATTATGTAATGTTCATTCAGACTTTCGTCATGTCAGAATGTCAGAAAGTAAAACATTCGGAATTTCGTAATATCAAAATTTCTGGAATGTTAGAATTTCGGAATTTTGGGAAGTTGGAATTCTAGAATTATCAGTTCATTCTTTCTGGATAGATATGAATTTGGATTTCCAAACATTATTGTCACGTGCGTTCAAATCTTTTTTTTTTTTTTAAATTTTCTGCTTTGATGAAATACGAGGAAGCTTGCCACACCAGTTCTTTGAACCATTAATAAGGTTAACAGGTTGGTAATTTGCCCAATTGAATTACTTTGCTGTGGTTGACTTAGAGACAGGAAGTAAAGAAGAGAGAGAGAGAGAGAGGGGGGAAAACTGCGTCCCTAGAAATATTCTGGAATTTTCAGAGCCAAGCAAAAACCACTGAACCTAACAAATTTAATCTAACCTGATTTGTCGGTACTTTACACAAGAAGCCATTTCAAATACGTAGACACATCGAAAACATTTAACAATTGCTGTCGCCTAGCAACGCTTATCAAACGTTTGGATCGCAGAAGCCCTTTAACCATTTTCTTCAAAATGAACAATTTGCATTTGGAAATAAAATTATAATTGAAAATTTGAAAAACAAGAAAATCAGTTAGAAGCTGCCGTGTAAGCAAAACTATTTTCTCTAATGTTCTGGGTTCAGATATCGCATGATAACCAACCTTGTGAATTCATTGACATTTTGAGTAATAACGGGTTTAATTGTAAAACAGCATAACGAATTGTTCTAACAAATAAATCGTCTATGAAATTACCTACACTGAAATTTTGCTAAGAGAATCTACGTCCTATAGAATGGTAATATACAATTAGGTGCCCATATTAACTGCAAGGTATCGAGATAAGGGTTGGAATATTGGTGCTAAGTGTATAAACACTGTATTTGTTTTTATAATTCAATTAACAGAAGTCACTTCTGCTTCACTTTTGTTCTGGAACGAAACACTGCTGAGGTGTAGCGTCAGCTCACACACTGCAGAACTCCTCGCCAGTGACGTATTTACGGGAACTGGACGCCCTAAATTCAGTTTTTTTTTTTTATAACAGACAAACTTATGTGATTTTTTTTCAAAACAAAAAACAAATTTCGGTGTGTCCAGATCCCTTAAATACGTCCCGGGCGAGGAGTACTGCAGTGTGTAAGCTGACACTACACCACGGCGGTAGTGTTTCGTTCCAGGACGAAAATGAACAGAAGTGACTTCTGTTGATTGAATCATAAAAAGTACACTTTTTGTACACTTCGCAACAATATTCCAGCCCCTATCTCGTTAACTTGCAGTTAATATAAGCCTGGACAGCTATTTTTTGTACATTACCTCTCTATAGGACGTAGATTCGTCTAGCAAAATATTCAGGGTAGGTTTTGATATGATTTCATTGATGGTCGCCTTGTAAGTACAAAATTATGAGAACATAGGGATATTTTGCTTGCATTAATGTTATCTAAGCGACCATCCGTAACGCTATATTATTTAGTCTAAATCATAGTTGTTTTTCATTATTTTGTATAATTGAGTCAAAAGCTGGTGCTATAGGTGTCTACAAGCTCCAGCCAGAAATGATGTGGGCTTATGAAAACGTGAGCCACGACATACTGACCTATCGCCCATGCCCTACGACCCACTAAGACCCATAACTCACCGAGCGGGCGTGGCTTCCATTACACGTAAGCCTAGGGAAGTGTAGACACGCCAATTTCCTTGAAACCCCGGGAAAGTATTGTGAAACTGAAAATATTTGGAACTCCGTTTTCCGTTTTGGCCCATAAAATTATTTTACAGATGTTTATAACCAATCTTTCCACCTGCAAATCACGAAAAATGACAAAGTTCATGATTACATTAAAATTGTCATAACTTTGTCAATTTTCATCCGATTTTTGCACGATTTTTTTAAAATTAAATTGGAAACAATCCTCTATAAGACTGACAAGTTTAATTTGTCATTACAGTTTACAGTGAAACCTACTTCCCCACCGATTCGGTAATGGTGAACTTGCTTTTCCAAGCAATTCCCTAGTACTGTACCCATGTATGGAAGTGTCAACAAAAAAATGAAGTATTTGTATATGTACAGCAAGGTTAGGTTAGGTTAAATTGAGTACCGGAGTATCCTTGGTACTCCTGGGCACCTTGGGAAGGTAAAGGCGGTCGAGCGTGGGACTGACCACCCCACCTCACTTAGTGCCGTACGTCAAGAAAATGTGGAGCGCCACCTCCACATCCCCCATACGCCGTTCACGGCGCGTGCGTATCGCACAGGGGATAGCTTTTTTTTACTTTACAGTAAGGGTGATGTATATAATGTTAATTCAATGTGTCTTGTTAGTCAAATTTTGGGAATACTGTAAACAAGTTTTGGGTTTGTTTACAATAGGCTATATGACTTATGTTTGGAATACGAATTTCTATGTATTAACAAAAATAGATTACGGAATACATATCCAGGTAAATAAATAAATACGTATGTGCCGAATATAAGTTTCAGTGTATGTACCATAAATAAGAATATAGCAATTTTTAAATCATTATTTAATGGTAGTGTCTGTCAATACACAACAACGTGAAAAGACGCATTAAAAACGCGGAGTTATTTTACACGCGAATGCCAACGAAACCTTCTCTTAAAGATTTTAAATCAGCATTTCGAAATACAAAATAATAATGGAACAAGAAATAGGTTTGTTTATCTAATTTAGTGAAATGCTCTTAGTAATATGTCAATATTTTTTTAAAAATATTATATATTGACAATATAATATATTAGTCAGTACGACAAATGTACTACATTGGATTCCTAGAGGAAAGAAACGACCGAGACGACGGTCAAATGTAAGATGGGTAGATGAAGTCAAGCGTTTTTCGGGAGCTACATGGATGAGGCTAGCAACAGACCGAGATATGTGGAAAGAAAAGGGGGCTCTTCATCCAGCAGTGGATAGAAAATGGCTGAATACGAAGATGATGATGGTATGGCCAATATATTCTAGTATATGGGTGTAGTGCTAGGGAATTGCTTGGAAAAGCAAGTTCACCATCAACCGAATCGGTGAGGAAGTTTGGTTTCGCTATAAACTGTAATGACAAATTAAACTTATCAGTCTTATAGAGGATTGTTTCCCCTTTACTTTAAAACAAATCGTGCAAAAATCGGATGAAAATTGACAAAGTTATGACAGCTTTAATGTAGTTAATGAACTTTGTCATTTTTCGTGATTTGCAGGTGGGAAGATTGGTTAAAAATATCTGTAAATCGTTTTATGGGCCAAAACAAACAACGGGGCTCCAAATATTTTCAGTTTCACAATACTTACACAATACAATACAAGGAAATCGGCATGTCTACAGTTTCCTGGGTTTACTTGTTAGTGGTAAAGCGTTGGCTTAGCGTTGGGGAGATTCGGGATCGATCCCAGAACCCGACCATTTTGACTGAGCTTCCTCCAGGCTTTTACCTTACTCACACCAGGCAAGTGCTGCGACGGTACCTACAAAATAGGCCTAGCCGTCTACCTTCCAATATCCTATTCCGACCTGAGCCTAAGATGTCTATAGGCCAACGAATAAATTCAAAAAATTCATGACCCACAACTCACTTTGACCAACGAACTATGTTCAAAACGTGACTCACAACCCCCACTCAAATTGTAACCCACTCTCGAAACATGACCCATGACCCAATCCATATCTAATCCACGACCCAATCCCTTGATAAACTTTACTCACAGAAATAACATTCGAAGTGGAGGCAAGAGGTAAGGTCAGGGCATGCTTTGTGACCTCCTCGTGTGGTGATGAGGGATCAGTGCGGTGTTCCCAACCTAAATGTTTATATGATTTAAAGCAGTCAAGCGTGATATGCGGCCACCAAATTTGCATATTAACTTACTTTGATACTGTACTGAATATAGATTAGATGATGAGGTGGATTGCGGTAGCAGGTGAGAAAAGAGTGGGTCATAGTGGTTGCTGGTCACGAGGAGGGTCACGTAAGTTTGAACAACGACCCACTGACCCAAAATTAAAACGTGATCCGCTTGATCCACGACACACTGATCCATGGTTAACATGTGACACACCAACTTGACCCAAGATCCACTTCCTGTCTGGCTCCAGCCGTACCTGTTTTATCCCTTTTCATAAAAAAAATGGTCCTTAATTCATTTACTAGTGACGTAATTTGTTTCAGTTGCGTTTGAAACTGTCATGTGTATAAAACCCGCTTTGACATAACGAAAACAGAA
>JAGDQP010068497.1:398-11013 GCA_022664845.1 Lepisma saccharinum
TTTAATTTGTTTTTCTCGTAAACCGTAAGAGATAGGACAAAAGTTCTAAGAACCAAAAATATGTCTTTAACTTTTATTTGAAACATTTTTTTCATACTTCCAATAGTTATCGAGATATGATCAAAAAGTGAAAATCGGCCGCCATTTTCCAAGATGGCGGCCGTAGCACAGCATGCACGAGTATTGATTCTTGATTACTGGGTACTAGTACTACCCATATGCGAAGAATTTCCTTTTAGGGAATTGTTTCTAGGTAGAGATTTTTTAACATAATATGACTGGGCTAGTTATCCAACCAACTATATAATTTATATCTCCAATATTCCCTATTAGATTGCTATTATTTAAGTTCTCTCTTAGTTACCATAATCCAAATGTGTGGTTAGTTGGTTTAGTTTTATTCTTAATCCTAGAATGGGCGGATGAGAAAAACTTACCTTAGCGGACGGACTGGGTCTGTCAGATCCAATATATTATATACTGCCTTTAGGCTAAATGTAGGCAGTGTTTTATTTAATATGATTTATTACAATTTGTAATACTACAGATGAAGTTTATTTTCTATTTTTGTACGAAGAATGTACTTTTTACTGCCAACTTCATATAAATAAACATTTACTCTGAATGACCTCCGGTTTGGGAACTATACAATATTGAACAAAAATAGTTTAGATTTTTATGACGATTAATGTATTTTTTTATTCTCACATTTTTAATGTGAGCAGTATAACTTAATGTTTTCAGTATTTAGAAAAATCGTATTATATAATTAGGGTACCCAGGAGGAATTCGGGTGACGGTAAAATTGGGTCATTTTATGGTTTATTATTCATTATAGTGACAAGATTGAAGTGAATGCAACGCTTTTGACAGTACTGTTTTGCCATCTTTGTGCCCGAGTGAAAATCTATTCTAGTTTTTTTGTGATTTTACCCCATTCGAACACCTTAGGTGAACAATACTCTTCGAAACGTAATGATAACATATTTTTGTAATTTAATGTTTAAGGCCTTTAGGTAACTTTGACTCAGGCCGGATGGGTGATGATGTGATGAATGAAGAAAGTGGGAGGAAACTGGAGTACCCCGTGGAAACCCACACACTCAGTGTTTGTTCATCACAAAATCCACATGGCACGAGTAGGGTTTAAACTGACGCATTCAAGCGCCAGAGGTGAGTTGAGCCGTCAGTGAGCGCCGCGCCGTTGAGCCACCATGGCCTGATGATAACATGTGTTTTACTATATTTATGTGAAAAGATAAGATCACACAAGCTACTAAACGAAGAATAGAACCAAAGCCATCTATAGTAGAAGGCCAGAGTGTATAATATGGCAACGCTGCATGAGGCGAATCCTACTGACTGATATATAGAGCCTACTGAATTAAATACTGACTGAGAACTCATAAATAGGTACTAATAATTGCACGGGAACTATCAGGTTCAAAACATTTTGTAATTACCACCTGTAAAAAATGTTGCATATGATTTTATATTCATCTTGTTTCTACGATGAGCATGATAAAATGTTTTTAGAATACTTAAATAGGATGCGCATGCCAACAAGGCGGCAACGTCCGAACTATTTTGAAGAATCGAGTTCATTTCTTTACAAGATTCATCACACTTACGAAAGAGACCATTACTTTCCATATTTCGAATGCTTAAAATGCAGAATGTGATGTAACATCAAGGGATGACATGAGTGCAACGACATAATGTAAAAGACCATAATATGTTGCATTTTGAGTCCAGTATCATTAGAAAGCTCAATTAACTGCTCTTTTTTTGATAACGAAAGATCGTTCTCGTGACTGCAAGAATAAAATGAATTGCGAACCCAGAGAAACTTGTCATAAAAATTATTTGGAAAATAGGTTTCAAATTTCTGTTTCAGAGTTTCAAGGTGGTCACAAACCTATTGCAAAAATAATTAATCAACAATAATGTCATTTTCCATCAGAAAGGATTCCAGTATTGGAAAAGGTGCAAATACTATGTCCTTTACATAACTAATCCATAACAGCAGCTTTTTTTCAAACGCTTTTATTCTGTCGTAGACCCTAAGAACAGTTAGAGATCCTCCTTACAGGGAGAGATTTAGCTAATTTAATTTTGTAAAAATGTCAGAAAGGTAGGATAATGTTGTTAACCAAACTTCGTCCACAAGAAGTGATGCAAACTAAGAATTGCGTTCATTTACAAACAATACAACTTCATGTCTTAATTGAAATAACCTTGTTAGTACTTTTCCCCTGGAAACCCAGCGAATTTCAGAATGAAGCAAAATGTTCATAAATTCACTACCCATTTCTGCTCAGAGCACTGAAAATAACCTGTTGTTTAACGGCCGGGAGTTAATTAAATTTACTAGCTTTACAGCACTTTCTAGCACATTTTGAATTTAGGTGGCATTCCTTTGTATGCTAACGCTTCTCTGCGTATAAAACAGTGCACCCAAGTCGCATTAGTAGCCACTTCCTTGACCTTAGAAACTACGCCACTATGTCTACCAGTAAGTGCACTAGCTGCATCTGAACAGAAGTCTACACATTTCCCCCAATCTATACCCTTGTCCTTCATGTAATTATTGAGAGTGCCAAATATTTCTTCCACTGTTGTTCGCGTTGACAAAGTCTTACAAAATACAATATCATTATGAATAATGTTGTGCGCATATCTTATGTAGCGCATTAACTGCGTATCGTGTGCAACATCAGTAGTCTCGTCTATCTGTAATGCATAATATGGACTTTTTTTACTCTCTCGATTAACTGAGATTCTACGTCACCTGCCAAATCGTAAATTTTTCGACCGACAGTGTCATTTGAAAGCGGAATCAAGCAAATTTCTTTTAGGAATTTGTTACCGAACATAGAATTTACCACATCTTTTATACCCGGAAGTAATAAATTTTCCCAGATAGAATTAGGTATCCCCGTTTTTGCTATGCGCAAACTTAAGAGATATGATGTTTCCAGTGCCTTGCTATTAACCGAACTAAGTTTTTTTCATGATTTAATGTCCCTAAACGTTGCTGAAAATATTCCAGTGGCTTATTTTTTACATCACAATTCTTAGTTTCCAAATGCCGTCGGAGTTTAGCAGGTTTCATGCATTCATTCGACAACACTTCATAACACACAACACATTGAGGTTTCTGCTCACTTTCATCACCACACCAGGTAAAACCGAATTCTAGATATAATCTGTCATATTGTCTACTATATTTTTTTCTTTGAACTGCTTGCTTGCTTCTTTAATACCGCCAAATTCACTTGTGGCTACAACACGTGCCTTGGAGTCGAAATGAACGTTAACACTACACGTTCCATTCATCCTTCTTTTCAAAGTACCCGTTTTAAGCCACTTTTCCATTTTAAAAAGTCTCACATAATATACGAAAACTAAAGTTAACGCACAACTGACGTTTCCCAACTATCACTCAGCATTTCAGAAGGGATACTGAGCACTTCCACGTAAATGGTAACAGTAAATACTAATCAACCAGTTAGCTGAAATATGGACAATACATGTTTGCTTCGAGTCAGACAACACAGCGAGCGAAACGTTGCATTTCAACATCTTGGGTTATTCGCGGACAGAGAGGGAAACAACCATCATATTGTTCATTTGAGCCCTCTTTTAATACAAGCCTTGGCGGTTCTCTGCTCTGAAGTTTGTTAAAATGAGAAGGCAGGAAGTACAACCATATTCCTGATCCATTCACCCATCTTTTATTACTCGTCTTTCTATACTTCCAATTGCCGCGGCGGTTCTCTGCTTCGAGGAGTTCGTGGTCGCGGCTGCGAACGTGGACAGATGAGTATGGAAGGATGAATGAACAATTAGGAATCTGAACGAAGCGTCCCTGGACTATCATAACGGCATCATCCCAGCATTTGCCTGGAATGACTGAGGATTAATTACGGAAAACGCTGTTACGATGGCTGGCCCAGGGGTTTGTATCCGCGACCTTTGAACACAAGACTACTGTCCTAACCACTTATCTAACTCATTCGGCGATAGTCTGAAAATGACTGTCTTTTTTTTACTAATGAGTGAAGTGTTTAGCAGATATTTCATATGGATCATTTTAACTGATTTAATCTATTTTAAAGTTCACCTGCGGACCACCTGTCTTATTGTCGCGGACCACAGGTTGAGAAACGCTGGTATAGAGCATACATTCTGCTCAACAGTTGTCGGAAATTGATGAACCTAAAGTACGATTTATCCCCATAATCTCGAGAAGTTTGCTCTCTCCTTATACCTATGTTATTGTCAATCGAAATTTCTAATTCGTTCAGCGTTAAAATTAAGTACTGTAGCGACGTTCGGGTGATTTTCAGAACATTTATACATTACCGGCTATAGAAAAGGATCACTGACAATTTGGAATATACAGTAAGCCAGGCCTTTGTATGCCCTTTCTGGTGGAATTTACGAGACGCACTTAAAAAATATCTTTTATATATATATATATATATAAAAGTTCTTTGTACGTACACTATACAATGAAGTGTTAATTTCTTGTGTCGTAATAGTTTAATATTTCTCACGTAAAAAACTGTAAAAGACATGGAAGTTTAATGCTGGTCCTTGTACAAAGGGGATAAAAGTGATTACTCATGTGAATGAGTCTCGTAAACTTATAGACGTTTACCCATGATAGCTACGTAGATAGTATATTTTACTGCTCACTGTTCTACATCTTTAGAACAAAAATGTATACAAAACATATTTTCAAATCGGAAAGAAATGATAGTGCTAGCATATGGTCGTTTTTTATAGCTCCTCTTATTGCAGAATCAATGCTTAGTTATATTTTTTAAATATATTACGCATCTCCAATTGTTTATCTTCTATTTAAATGTGCCACCAACCTATACACAGTATTATCAAAAATTAAGACGCATGCCTGATAAAGTAATTCAAATACACGACATGATCCTCCCACACAGCATGAAAATCCCTGCGACGTTCTACTCAGGTGCCATTTAAATCACATCGTGACTAATCCCACTGCGAGGTCGTCGAGACGTTGCAGAGACAGTTGTATTGTGACCAAGTACGTCGTCACAAAGTGTAACGTCTCCCAGACGTCTCTGAGCAGAACATCACAAAATTGGCATTTTCGGGACGTTGCAAATAGTCGCAGCTGCGTAGTTATTTGTTTAACAGTGGAAGTCAGGACAATGACAACGGGATTCGAACTTTCTTTATAATAAAGTATGCGGCAAAACAAACAGTACTGAAATGTGTGCGTATCTGACGCACATACGCGTTGTGAGAACCTCTCGTGACGCCTTATGTAGTGTTTAGTTGTGTTGAACGTAGCGTAGAGTGCAGTGCAGTTGGCGTGGCGATAATTGTTGTCAGAAAGGAGGAGAAGGTGTTTATCATGGAGCATTATTTCTGGTCATACGGAGTGGGGTGTCAGAATGGCGTTACTGTACCTTTCCCACACCCCGGGTCTCACGGCCACCAATGCCTACATATGGGGCATGCTGAAAGAATCCGTTTTCCGATCTAATGACCAGCCTAGAAGTGTACCCTAATTACAGAAGAAGATTTTATCTTGTTGCAGCTGCGTGTGTACATCAACATGTTCAACAATCTGCAGAATCGTTCTGAACTCTGCGTGAGACGTGAGGGTGTATACCTTGAACACTTGCTGCACTTAGATATGTGTTAGCGTAGTCACCTTGCACCTTCTATTGACAAATCTTGATTTCGTAGCATGGTTGTAATTTCAGTACTGTTTGTTTTGCCGCATACTGTATCTCGGAATCGGAGTGCGGTGGTGAGGTGTTCGCAATCATCTAAATTAATACTAGTTATCAGACGTTATAAATGAAACATGATGTATCTGCAATAATAATAGAAAAGTAGGAGTAGTATAGAATTTAATGTAGGGTATGCTCTGAATGTTTGTTTCTTTTAAATGTTTCTCAATGCTGTTTGATGAAAACCGTTTTTAAGAGAGAAACATTTATAACGTACAAGAATGTGCATGCAAGGTGTTCTTTTTTTTAGCAATTATATAGTGTAAGGCTTAGATGGAAATACTGCATTTATATTACTTCTCCCATAAACTACCAGCCCCTACAACAATACTGCAGTTGAACTACTTATGTCAAACGTCAATAAATGCCGTTTCGCATCCATATAACCATGAAGCGCGTTGAAATATGTGAAAAATACAAAACAAGAACATATTCTACAAGGAACCATCAAAGTTCCGAGTTTTGTCATAGCAATCGGAAGGGCCTGAGAACTTTCATATCGACCTCTATTCTGTATGAGGTTTTCCTGTGTCACACCAGGCAAAGGCCGGAATGATGCTTATAAACTAGGGCCAGGTATATTATCAACATGCTCTCCTCCACAATATTCCGGTCTGAGATATCGGGTAGGGGGTAGGGAACTGGTCCAGAAATACTGACTTTAGGTTTCGAAAGTTAGGTTGGTTTTCGTTAGAAATAGAAAATAATAATAATAATAATTACATAAAATATGCTATTTCTTCCCATCGGCCCCCTCTTTCATGAGCAAAGGGTAGACCAATTATCTACAACCTTGAAATTGTATAAATAAACTTTAGATGTACTCAGTCAAATTTACGGCACAATACCAGACACTTGCTCCCAAGAAATTGAAGCACACACATACAACTTTATCCCAAGCTTAAGAAGCCGGGTTAGCATTTAAGTTAGAAATTTTTAATAATTACGTGATGTTTATGTTGGCAAACTCTTCCGCTGTGAGGATATTAATAGACATGCTATGAAGCTTCGCCTTCGTCACTTTCTTTTATGACTACGGATCGAATTTATGTGGAGTGCGCGGATGTGGCTTAGGTATTTTTATAACCATTCTAATAACCTCCGCTACACGGCACTTTGCTTTCACTTTTCCCGTCTTCCGCACTGCGTATCAATTTCAGCTGAAACAACTTTTTTGCACAATAACAGGGCCATCCATAAATTTCACTAACTACTTCTATTATTTTCCACGTATGTGATTGAATCTGTTTGTGTTCACGTTCTCAGTATCACAATTAAACTTGCCATATTTTCCCTGCAGTTTTTGGTAAATTTTACTTTAGCTACCCCATAAATGTAAAATATACACCAAAATATATTTCAAAGTTAGATGGAAGTTTGGGAATGGCAAGGCAAAATAAAGTTAAGCCATATATGGGTTAATAGCTGATGGAAGCCAGGAAATTTGAGCCAACAAACAAAAACTATTTAATGCTCCAATTAATTTCCCGTAAGCTAAAAAATCTTCAACAACACAACAACAACGGCGATCCGTAAGCGATTTACAGAATTTCTTCGTCATTGGCTAAGTCAAATAATTGACTACAGCGTATTATCAGGTGTTACAATGACAGCTGATAGCACAGCGCAGGCCAGGATAAGGTGGCTGTACGATAAACTGCGTATATAAAAAAATAATCGAACCTGACTTTTCTAACCTAACCTAACTCGCTGTAGGGTAACTTATAAACAGTAAAAGAATGGAAAAGCTAAAAAAATGCCAGATCAGTGTGACGCCATTAGTATTCCTCCGGGTGCCACTATATCCGTCTCCGAATCAACTGGAGTGCCTATTTTATGAAATATTTATTGTCGTGTGGTTTTACTATTTTTTGTATACCTCCGTTTCGGGTTGTGAGTATGGAGGTATTAGTGATACATAGTTTTTGAAAACGAGTGGTGTAGAGCGTAAAATATTGACCGTTAGGGTGGTGGACGTATGGAGTAGATAAAGTAAACCTTAACCCTAATGTCCGCTCTAAATTACCTTCTGCTACAGTAAAACTTCTCTCTTCTTCACTGCCTTTTCTTCTTTATTGTACATCAGTACGAGACGGCACTACTTGCATCTGTACAATATTCACGAACTCCATATCCTTTCAACCGCATCATTTCTTCTGTAAATTTTCTTTTAGTTCACCCCTGTTCTGAACTTAAACCGTGTTCGATTTGCCGAGGGGATGCAGGGGATTTTTCCTGGTGCGTGAGGATTACAATCCCAGTTGTTGATTCCGAATATCACCCGAACCAGGGATAAAATCTTTGTATTTCTACCCAAACAGGTAATTATGTTGGAACTTACCAGCAACCACTAGCTTTAGGATCCCCTCCCCGTCGTAATTTATAACAAATCGATCACTGCATGACATTGCCGTACCATTAAACAATTTAATGGAATTTTCACTGAAATGTATAATTACATTGACAGTAATGATTGTAACACAAGGTAGATCATTCGATAGGGTGTTTGGCTTGTAATTAGGAGGTCCCGGGATCAAGTATCAGTGCCACCTGTTCTGATCTCATTGACAAGTAATATTCTGTATCTATCACAAACGTTAGGGTTCCTTTCCTTGGAAGCTTGCGTTGTGTGCTTTGCTTGCGATTAGAGTTAGCAGCCAAGCAATTTTTGTGGAATTTGTTAATTTGTAGCTTATATATCCTACTTTTTTGTCAAAATTATTTGTATTACGCATTGTTCAGTATAATTCTTAGCCAAACCTTAAATAAATTACAAAATAAAAACATTTACTTGATGATTATTTATTTGCCTTATGGCTGGCTGGTAAATTTTAATGTAAAGATATATGTCGGAAGTTTTTGGGGAAACTTTTAGGACATAACAGTAGGATCGGAGGAAATTTAAAGGGGTCCAAACATTTTCTGCATCCCTGGTGGAAGCTGAGGCAACTGAAGTAAAATATATTCATAATTTTACAAAATAAACTGACCATTTGTAAATTCTAAAGTTGATTCAGGTAAAGTTCAGTTTAGGCCAGCCATACATTGAGCCACATTTTGCCTTATGTTTGTTTTATACCACTCGTTCGCTTGTAGATAATTTACACAGTCACTTCTACAAACAACCAGGGATGGCAATTGAGCAACTCAAAATCAGCTACGAAAAGTCATATTTCTCAATTAGTTACATAAATGCTTACTAGATTACGCGAAAACACGCTATGGACCAAATACCAGGTACATGCTCGAGATAAAGTTAAGTATTAACTTAGAAAGGGCTTCAACAATGTCAACAACTATTTTAATTTGATGAATGATTATTTTGCGATATGTTGTCAAATGGTAAATGATTATATTGGAATCTAGAAATACTACATAAATAATTGATATGCTACTTAACAATAACTTTAAAGATTTGTGGACTTGAAATATATATGTGCCCACCAGAAAGATTTGTTGATTGTCTTCAGACCTTACAATTGCTTAAGCTGTTTTGTATTTTGGGAACAACTATTGATTTAAATATCTATTTTCTTAACCTAATCTCAACTAACTAATCATTTTATTCTTATATTGATATTTTAAAACAAAGTCACAATCAATGGATTACAACTTCTCCAAAGCCAACTATGAACAATTATATCGCTTTATTGAATCAGCTAATTGGAAAACCGTATCTAATAGCTCGACTGTTGATGAAGCTGTTGATTCATACTATAATATATTATATGGTATTTTTGATAAATGTATACTGCGAAAGAGATCGAAATCAAATTATCCTGTTTGGTTTTCAAATTACATAATTAAACATTAGGAGAGAGGCATACCACCGTAGAAAATGGAAACAATAAATTGGGGATGCTACGTATCATTATAAATTTAAGGAAATACGTGCTCTCACCAAAAGAGAGAGAACCTCCGCTTATAAAACATATTTGCATAACTGCGAGAATAACATTTTAACCGATCCAAAAAGCTTCTGGACATACATAAAAATAAAGGACGTAAATCCGAATGCAATGCACTAAATTACGAGGGTCAACTTTTAAAGGATGAAAAAGCTATCGCAAAAGCATTCATGAAGAACTTCCAGATGACACACAATGTGTCAAAATATAACCTTAATACTCTTGCACAACACAATAGTTCTGAACTCTTAGATCAATTATCCCTTGAACACGTTGAACTGCAAGACGTAGAAAAAGCCATTAAAAAACTGAAACCACGGACATCTCATGGACCTGATAAAGTGCCACCCTATATTATCAATGGTTGTTCGGAGATACTGAAATATCCACTACAAGTAATTTTCAATAAGTCACTAGCTACCTCCGAATTCCCTACTAAATGGAAACT
Source organism: Lepisma saccharinum (assembly GCA_022664845.1). Lineage (NCBI taxonomy): Eukaryota > Metazoa > Arthropoda > Insecta > Zygentoma > Lepismatidae > Lepisma > Lepisma saccharinum. Next base: position 10,544 of record JAGDQP010068497.1, read on the forward strand.
TGCTGATATCTGTCCCATTCCCAAATCAGGCGGTATGAGTAACGATATTAAAAATTATCGTCCAATAGCTATAATATCTGCACCAACCAAAGTGTTCGAAATTATAATACAAGAACAAATATATTCACATGTTCGCTCAGTAATTTCTCCCTTCCAACATGCTTCTTACCAAATAAATCGACTGTAACTAATCTTGTTGAATTCACACATTTTTTGGTTACTCAAATAGACAATAAAGGTCAAGTTGACGTAATTTACACAGATTTTTCTAAAGCCTTCGATGTTATTAATCATGACACCCTTCTCAGTAAGCTTGTGTCTTTCAACTTCTCATCGAACCTTCGGCAGTTGATAGCGTCTTATTTGTACCACCGTAAAAACCGTGTGCGTTATAAAAATATTACATCCGAGGAATTTGCTATAAATTCTGGGGTGCCGCAGGGATCGAACCTAGGACCTCTCTTGTTTTT